>BQNB010056446.1:0-38667 GCA_026074375.1 Tanacetum coccineum | reverse complement strand
GGAGTGAGACTCTGGACTGAAGGATGTTTATGATGGCTTCAGCTTTGTAACTCACTGAGTAAGTAAAAAGGTGAAGGTTACCATAAGAGAGTAATCCTCAGCGAGTTAGCTCATCAGAGGTTGTTTCGGTATTGAACCATCAGCTGGTATGCTCCTCAGCGGACTAGCTGATGCTTCAGACACTGAATGTAAAACCCTATGGATGGAATCTCTGACCTATAACTACTTTGACTATTTCTTATGGAAAGTAGTAATCACACTTAATGACAACGATTCTTGTGGTCGTGTAACCACTAATTCCTGAAATGAAGGATTCTAATTATGGAAGAGATTATATCTTCTATAATCTCTCATAATTCCTTGACCAAGGACTTGTGTACTCTCCTATAAAAGGGAGATCACATTCTGCATGTAGATAATATATTGTACGAAACATACACATAAACATAAGCACTTGGATGCGCT
The DNA here is from genome assembly GCA_026074375.1 of Tanacetum coccineum. Lineage (NCBI taxonomy): Eukaryota > Viridiplantae > Streptophyta > Magnoliopsida > Asterales > Asteraceae > Tanacetum > Tanacetum coccineum. The sequence continues at coordinate 38,202 of BQNB010056446.1, read as the reverse complement.
AGGGTTCTTGATTATTGCCTCAAACAAGAACATACATTTGGTCTTATCCCAAGTAGATATCCGTGATAACCATGCATTAGGGTCAAAAAATTTACATTGGAAAGTGATTACATGATTCCAAGTGATATCCGGTAGCCAATCTTGGTACGTAGCTAGGTCTTTGATTATCTTTACCTTGTTCTGAGACCACAACCTCCAACATTCAAAGTAAACTATTTTGTGATAATCAATGACTGCTGATGTAATGAAACACATGGCTTCAAGCTTTGCCAAACTGAAAAAGTTTGAAGGGGTGGATTTCTCAGGGAGATGCCCAGAAGAAGATTGCACTTTTTTGCTTTCCAGTCCATGAGTGTGGTGTATGTGTGACTATCCAATGCCGATGATGGTGAGGTGACGGAAATACAACTGTGGAACAAGTCCGGAGGATGGTGGTGAGAATCCAACTGTGGAACAAGTCAGGAAGAGGGCTAAGTGGGACAATGATGATTATGTCTGCAGAGGTTTAATCCTCAATGGTATGTCTGATTCCTTGTTTGATGTTTACCAAAATGTTGAAACTTCTAAAGAACTATGGGATACCTTGGAAGCCAAATATATGGCTGAGGATGCCTCAAGTAAGAAGTTCCTTGTTAGTAATTTCACAAATTACAAAATGACTGATTCAAGACCAGTCTTGGAACAATACAATGAACTTCTTGGAATACTTGGAAGGTTTACACAACACAATATGAACATGGATGAATCCATCAAGGTTTCATGTATCATTGACAAACTTCCCTCTTCATGGAAAGATTTCAAGCACACATTGAAACATTTGAAGGAGGAATTAACTCTGATAGAGTTGGGCAGTCATCTGCGCATTGAGGAATCCCTCAGAGCTTAGGATAATGACAAGCCAAAGGGCAACAATGTTGATGGTCCTTCAGTTGTCAATATGGTAGAGCATAATAACTCCTCTAGGTACAATGACAATAAGGGTTAACGTAAACATCATGATACCAGAGCTAATCCTAACAAGAAACCAAAAGTTACTTGTTAGAAGTGTGGGAAACCTGGGCACTTGAAAAAGGATTACAAAGGTAGTAATGTTGGTAACAGAGCCAATGGATCAAGCACAAAGGGATCAGATGATGGTTCTTCTAACCCTCTGAAAGGTCAGAGTATGTTTAATAAATCCCATCATATTTATTATGTTACATATGTATCTGAGGCTTTCTTTGTGCAGGATGATGATGTTGCCTGATGGGTTGACTTTGAAGCAATTGTGCATATGTGCAAAGATAGATGCTGGTTCAAGACCTTTGAGTCGCTGAATGATGGATCTATTCTTCACATGGGAAATGAGTCAACCGTCCTTGTGCATGGACGTGTTTGTGTAGATCTTAGGTTTAGTTTTGGAAAAGTTGTTTCTTTGTTGAATGTTTTACATGTTCCTAATATAAGGAAGAATTTGGTTTCAAGTAGTGCTTTGAATAATTGTGGTTATAAACAAGTGATTGAATCAAATAAATTTATGTTATCTAAACATGGTGTGTTTATTGGTTTTGGTTATCTGAGTAATCATATGTTTAGGCTTAATATTGTCTCTGATAATATTGGTTCAGCCTTTATGTCAACCTCTAAACTGAATGATTCAATCTTATGGCATGCTAGACTAGGCCATGTCCACTTTAAGAGGATGCAAGATATGTCTAAGGATGGGTTAATCCCTGCTTTTGACATGGACACTAGAAAATGTCAGACTTGCATGCTGAATAAAATCACTAAGAAACCATTTCAAAATGTAAAACGTGAAACTGAAGTTTTGGAATTGATTCACAGTGACCTCTGTGATCTGCATGCTACTCCTTCATTGGGGAACAAAAAGTACTTTGTGACATTTATTGATGATGCCTCTAGGTTTTGCTATGTTTATTTATTACATTCAAAAGATGAAGCATTAGATAAATTCAAAGTATTCAAAACTGAAGTTGAATTACAACAAGGGTCTCTGATCAAAAGATTCAGGACTGATAGGGGAGGTGAGTACATGGATACTCTGTATTTTCAGTCTGTTGGTATTATCCATGAAACGACTGCCCCCTATACTCCACAACAAAATGGTATATCTGAAAGGAAGAACAGAGTGCTGAAAGAAATGGTTAATTCCATGTTGTCCTACTCTGGTCTGAGTCAAGGGTTCTAGGGAGAAGCTATGTTAACAGCTTGCTATTTATTAAATAGGGTTCCCAATAAAGGAACAAGATTACCCCTAATGAACTCTGTACTAAAAAGAAACGGGCAGTTATGAGACTCCCTGATCCAAAGCTAAAAACTTTGGGTGAAAGAGGCATTGAATGCATCTGTGTTGGATATGCTGAGCATTCCAAGGCTTTCAAGTTCTATGTTATTGAATCTAATAATTCAATTGCTATTAACTATATCATTGAATCAAGGGATGCTATCTTTGATGAGCATAGGTTCTCATCTGTCCCTAGACCAAGTCAAAGGTCCCTAGTAAAAGGAACTGAAGACTCTGGTGGTTAGTGGTCTCTGAAAGAGTCACTGATGAGATTGTTCAGCAATTTTAGCCTAGAAAAAGCAAAAGGCATAGGACTCCAAAGGATTTTGGGCCTGAATTTCAATTATACTTAGTTGAAGGAACAAGGGATGAGGTCTCAGACCAACACTCCTATTGTTTTAATGTTGGGGATGAACTCAAAACATTTGAAGAAGCAATGAAGTCTCAGGATGTTGCTTTCTGGAAAGAAGCAATTAATGATGAGATGGATTCCATCATGGGCAATAACACTTGGGTGTTGACTGATCTACCTCCAGGTTGCAGACCTCTGGGTTGCAAATGGATCTTCAAAAGAAAGATGAAGGTAGATGGAACTGTTGAAAAGTTCAAGGCAAGGTTAGTCATTCAGGGCTTTAAACAAAAGTCAGGAATAGACTACTTTGATACTTATGCTCCAGTGGCAAGAATAAGTACCATAAGACTGCTGATTGCTCTGGCATCAATTCACAGTCTGATTATTCATCAGATGGATGTGAAGACAACTTTCTTGAATGGGGAACTGGAAGAGGAGGTTTATATGAACCAACCTCTGGGCTTCATCTTGCCTGGCAATGAAAACAAGGTGTGTAAACTGGTTAAGTCTCTGTATGGGCTTAAACAGGCACCTAAGCAATGGCATCAAAAGTTTGATGAAGTGGTTTTGTCTAATGGTTATTTACTTAATCAAGCTGACAAATGTGTGTATAGCAAATTTGATGCATCTGGTAAAGGAGTCATCATTTGCCAATATGTTGATGACATGCTGATTTTTGGCACTGCCCAAGTTTAGGTGGATCTGACTAAAGAATTTTTGACATCAAGGTTTTCTATGAAGGACATAGGGGAGGCAGATGTTATCATGGGTATAAGGATTAAACATGGGAGTAATGGTATAGCAATTTCTCAGTCTCATTACATTGAGAAGGTTCTGAAGAAATTTAATTATTTTGATTGCACTCCAGTTAGTACTCCTCTGGATACTTGTGAGAAGCTGATGCCCAACAGGGGTATGGCTGTATCTCAACTTGAGTATTCCAGAGTGATTGGCTGCTTAATGTATGCCATGACTTGTACCAGACCTGATAATGCATTTGCTGTGGGAAAACTGAGCAGGTATACAAGTAATTCTGGTACTCAACACTGGCAAGCAATTCAGAGGGTACTAAAGTACTTGAAGAAAACCATGGACTATATATTGGTATACTCTGGTTATCCTTCAGTGTTGAAAGGTTACACTGATGCAAGCTGGATCAGCAACACTGAAGACAATTCGTCTACCAGTGGTTGGGTATTCCTGCGTGGTGGTGGTGCAATTTCTTGGGCTTCCAAGAAGCAAACTTGTATCACTGGTTCTACAATGGAATCTGAATTCGTGGCTCTGGCAGCTGCTAGTAAGGAAGCTGAATGGTTGAAAAACTTGCTCCTTGAGATTCCTTTATGGGTTAAACCTATGGCACCTATTTCTATCCGCTGTGATAGTGCTGCTAAATTGGCAAAGGCCTATAGCCAGATGTCGACATTGGAAAGTCCGACACATTAGGTTCGACATAGCAGTGATTCGTGAGCTAATTCACTGAATGGGATGATTTCCATAGAGTTTTTAAGGTCTAACAAAACTAGTTGATCAGTTGGACGACAGGGTCTAGCTAGAGACTTTTGTATTTAAAAGTTGCTAAAGGGATGGGATTTTAAAAGTCAATTAAGTCGGCTGACATGGTAGGACACCTCTCCCTGCTAAAGAACTCTTGGCAGCTGAGTTCAATGTGGAATTGTTCTGAACATTCAGAGGGCTGAAGCACATGTTTTACAAATCATCCCAGGGATGTGCTTGGAACCTGCTGTAAGGAGGATGAAGTTGCTAACTTCTCAATGGTTAATTTATTTGAAAAAGTGCTAAGCAGGAGCATGAATAAAGAGGAACCACCTATGTAAATGTTGGGGTTTTGCCGCCTCAGGGATCATGGACTTTGGGTCTTATAACATTTATGAATTGGATATGGACACATGGCTATGTAATAGTGTCAGGAGCGTTTAAGTGTTTGAAATCTTGTGTGTATTTACCTTCAGGCACTCAAATGGGTTGAAGGGTTAAAATTCTTAGAACACCCAGATTCTTGAATATTTGAACGTGTATTTACTAAGATGGAAATTCAATCCTCTTGACATTTTCATTTATGCACTTGTTTGTTTGATGTGTTATTTTCATGCAAAAGGAATGGTACTAAATTAGGAAGGATTGTTGGAAATTTAGTTCAATTGTAGGGATCTGTTCATACCGGTATCTGGGGTGGAGGTACGGAGTGTACACCTAGGGGTTCTCCTGTAACACCCCTCTGATAGTGGTAAAGGAATTCTTAGCAGAGGATGAACTTTAGTGAGTTAACTCCTTTGGGAGTGAGACTCTGGACTGAAGGATGTTCATCAGAGGTCTGATGGCTTCAACTTTGTAACTCACTAAGTGAGTAAGCTGAAGGTTACCATCAGAGAGTAATCCTCAGCGGGTTAGCTCATCAGAGGTTGTTCAGTATTGAACCATCAACGGGTATGCTCAGGCTCTCAGCGGGCCTCTCACACCACCACCCCCACCACCCAACCCACCACACTAGCTCGATCATCCAACTAGATGATGCTTCAGGACACTGAATGTAAAACCCTCTCGATGGAATCTCTGACGTATAACTACTTTGACAATTTCTTATGGAAAGTAGTAATCACACTTAATGACCACGGTTCTTGTGGTCGTGTAACCACTAATTCCTGAAATCAAGGATTCTAGTTATGGAAGAGATTATATCTCCTATAATCTCTCATAATTCCTTGACCAAGGACGTGAGTACTCTCCTATAAAAGGGAGATCACATTCTGCATGTAGAGAATCTTGGTACGTAGCTAGGTCTTTGATTATCTTTACCCTGTTCTGGGACCACAACCTCCAACAGACTCGTCGATATTAATGGAAGTGATTAGTTGAAAACTTAGTTACCAAATGACTAGATTAAGAGGAAATGTTATTGAAATGCTTTCCAATCATATTGTTACACTCATCAAGGTGCGTTGGTTGAGTGGAAATTGCAGGAGATTTCATTATGACTTTAAAGCATAATTTATGCACCATTGGGTTGAAATTGCATGATATGTGCAGAATAAATGTGTATATGTGGTATATTTATATAAGTATTTTACCTGTGTGAATGTGGTTTATACATGACTGATGTTCATTGTATGATGTTCTCTCAAGGGATGACAATATGTGTACTTGGATGTCTTGCTTTAAAATGTTGCTCATAACTTTTGTCTCATTTACCTAATTATTATGCTTATATATCTCAGGTTAATACGTGAGTTGGATGCACGATGGTTTAGTGGCACTAATGAATAAAACGGGAATAAAGACATGTCTCATAAGCTTTAAGTTATTTTATTGTATTTGCTTTGAAAACAATCTAGTAATGACTTGTGATCTCGTTATGTTGGGACCTATATATATGTTATGTTTGTTTTCCGTTGTTCCATCACGTTAAGATATAATAATAAAAAGTCAAGAGTTTCCTTTATGCGAAATTTCGAGTTGAGATCAACATAGATTCAAAATTTAGCATAGTCCCAATGAATCAATCCTAGCCACTTATTTTTTCATCAAAATAATAAAAACTCACTTTCCACCTCTTTTTTAAAAATAAAATATCTAGCAAACGGTAAATCGTCAAACGACAAAAAATACACCATCGCGACGAGTATTTTTTTATCTTTCAGTAGACATTCACTTCGATATACTTTCGAAGAACTTTTTTCCGATTTTTTTTTCAGTCACGTCTGAAAAAATCACATGTGATTTCATAAAATCACATGTGATTTGTGATAAAATCACATGTGATTTCCGATAAAATCACATGTGATTTTTTCAAAACGTAACTAAAAAAATTCAAAAAAAATCTCGTCAAAAGTATATATAAGTGCCCCTCTATAGAAAGATGATTTAATTCTCGTCGCGATGGTATGTTTTGTTTTGCGTAACGATTAACGGTTTGTGAGATATTTAATTTTTTAAAAAAAATTAAAAAGTAAGTTTTTATTATTTTGATGAGAAAATAAATGGCTATAGGGTATATGCTAAATTTTGGGTCTATGTTGTACTTTTGCCCGCTGTAATAAATATTAATATTTACATTTATGTGATCCGGACCGTTTACATGCAAACCAGGACATAAATCTAGAATTAACAACCCATATACGTAAATTCAAAGCCATGATTGTGTAGTTTATTGGAGTTGTTTAGATTTATTTAATCATCATCTGGCCTATCTAGTCGATTCGATCATGGTATTCATTATGATTTTTCTTTCTACGTCGCGTTTTATAAAGAATATTTAAACTAAGATGTGTTTATTATTAAAAAACAAGCAAACATATGTCAACAAAAAATGCATAGATTTTTCATACCGCAAAACCAGAAAACATGGTATAAGCTTCTTCCCTCATTTTCCTATAATGACTTTTTTTAATAATCACTTATGTATTAATCAAAAAATAATCTAAACATTACCTATCAAGTTTATTACTTTAAAAGATTCGCACTTAATTAAAAAACTTAGGTTGTGTTTAGTTGTAGAAATTTTTTCTTAATTTTCATTCTCTAGTTTCCTTGAGAATAGAGTAACTCTTCTTTCTCTAGAGAATCTTTAGAAAATTGGAGAACTCTAAATTCAAGTTCTCTAAATCCTAGTTATAATAGGAGAAAACAGGTTTTCTGTTTTCAGTAAAGAAATTTCAGAAAATACTCATTTTGAACATGTTTTCTGTTTTCTTTGTGTTTCTTAAAAAACTTTTCTGGAAAACCTAGCAACTAAACACACCCTTAGGATCTCACCTCGTGCTTTATTTTTATCCTTTCTTTAATTGTATTTAGGATAAGTATCTTCTAATATAAGATCACTATCCATTATTTTATTAATATTATTAATTATATTAATGAGGGTTAGTTTTCGTGTTATTATTGGGCCTTGAGCACAAAGCATCATCATTATAATACAAACAAGATTATTACTCCTCCGTCCTATATAGTTTATGTTTTTTTAGATTGTTTCAAATTAATTGTCCACTTCTAAAAATAGATAGGAAATTTAGATTAAGTTTACAATATCACATTCACTTAATATTATTATTACAAACTTAAAAAAAGTTATAAATTAATTGGTTAAGGGTGTCATTGTGCAAAAAATAAGGAGAAAAAACTGTAATGATGATGTTTTTCTTAAAATGCGTGTTTTTTTGTTGGTGGACTATAATTATAGGACGGAGAGAGTATATTGTTTGCATGTTTATAGTTTGCCGAAAAACTTGTGAGTAACATAGAACATAACAGATATATTTGTGAGTGCAGATGAAGTATAATGTTTAGCTCTACGCCTCTACATGACAGATAAAACTTAAAATAACTAGTTTTTTTAGGTATTCAAAACCAGTCACCAGATTTCCAACAAATAATTAAGAAAGTATTTAATAGTTTAACCAGTGAGTTCACCAACATTACCTACTCTAGTGTTTGAAAAACAAAAACTGTTTTGCCTCGGCCATGGATGCCACTAGCCCGTAATATTTAACTAATGGCGTTGCTTCGATTTTGAACAACTCTCCTCACATTGCATCACCTAGTATACAAAATTTTTCTAAGTTTTGGGTCACATGTCATAAAACTTAACATTTATTATTCGATATTGAGCGTAATAATCAAGGAACTATATGATTTCTGTTTAAATAATTGAATTATCTAGTTCTTGTGATTTAGTTTAGTCATATTGTTAATATCATGATGTAGCCATATTTTAGCTTCTCTGAATACGCTAACACAAATCGAAACCAAATACAGTCAATAGCTCTTAAATCTACAAGACGTGCAGCTAGCACACGGCCACATGTCTGTATCAGTTACAAGTTACAACCGAATTAGATGTGGTTACTATGCATGCATGTTTTATGATAGTATGATAAAATGTTGTGATCCGTAAAATAGGTTTATGTTATACGGAGTATATAAACTTGATAAGCTCCTTGAACCAAATGTTAAACTATAAGTTCTGGAGCCAGTTTATAGTTTGTTGAAATAGGCAAAAATAAATCAAACTTGGAAGTTGGAACCCGTGAGAAGATATCGAAAGCTTTTGACTTGAAATACTAGAAAGGGACCTTCTGAAATGTATGATGTGAGCCAAGCATGATAAAAAATTATATTGGCCTAAATGGTTAATACATTGTATTATTGGAGAATATGGGCAACTATTTCAGATAAGTATTAACTTAAGACTGATTTCATGATGATAAAAAATAAACATGGCTTGCAAATGCTTTGGAAAAGTTAAAATAATGTCGTTCATTCTTAAGTACTGTTAGTTAAGTTATTGAGTAAACTCCATATTCACTTATTCAGTAACGTATTAATGGGGTTTTAAGCTAACTTGAAATTAAATATGGATAAGAATGAATTATAACCTCATCTGGAATTGAAATTTCCAATTATTATCCACTGTGGTTTTAAGGTGAAATCATTTGGTGTGGCGGCTTAAAAATAAAGAACATGAAGATGATTTGAGATTTGATTTATTTTTGTTAATCTGATTTGTTCTTGTAGAGAAACAAATACGAAAACAAAGGTATATTAGCCATTTTTGTGTTTAGTATTGTATTAAAATCGATTTTTCAATATGGGTTTTTCTAACATGTGTTAAAAAGGGTACCAAAGCTTATGTGTCACAACCTAAATAGTCAGCAATCATTATTAATCATCAGCATCAGACCCCATAATCACTGGCTGACTATTCAGGTTGTGACACATAAACTGCGAGACATTTTTTATCATGGGCCCACCTATTAGAAAAATCCTGTATGATATTTAAATTGTTAAAAAAGAATATACATGCCGATTAGTGTATTAAGTCGGATACATCAATACTTTTTGAGCTTAACAACGATATATACATGTAAAATTGAGCAAAGCAATTAGGCATGTATCACTTACGCAGATAACATCCATGAAAGACGATCCTCAAATTTGTGACTAAACCACGTGAACTATTTCCGTGATCACGCTTAAATATACAAATAAAATGACAATAATTCATATACTAATTTACTACTCCGTATTGTAGTAGCTTTCAGCAGGTTATTGGGCCATACATAAGAACTAATTGGATGTATTTGTTTTTATCAACTTCAAATCTAGATTGGTCTAAAACACGTCACTTCAAGGAGAAACATGTCTTTTCTCGTATCGAGGCACACATATGTTAACCGAGATAAGAGCCACAGAATAAACACGATTAATATGCTCCCGATAATTAAATTAAAAGATTAATATAACAATATATATATATATATATAGAGGAAGGTTAAAATAAAAAGACAAATATTCGTGAGAAGTATAAAAAGAAAAAAAAAATTTTAAAGTTCTCGAAAAATTTCAAAAAAATTCCATTAAATCAGGTATATTGGTGCATAAAACTTTTGTAAAAGAAGTTTTTCTAATTTTGAGTTTTTATACGTTTTTTTTAATGCGCAAAAAAAGAAATTTTGATGCATACCAAATTTTTCGACATCCAGTTGTATATTTAGATGCGCCATAAAATTTTGATGCAAAAAAGTCCAAAGAAGTTGGGTACCCAAAAACGAATTTTTGATAGCATCAAAAAACCGATTTAATATGCAAACAAAATGTTTTTTAATAAATTTTTTTTCGGCAAAACTATCCACTTTTAGAAAAACTACTTCCTTTAACAACTTTTCCATGCACCGACATACACGATCATGTGGAATTTAAACATAATTTTTTAAGAACTTTTAAAAAAAACAAATCTTTATTAATCCTTCTCAAACCGAAAATATTTATTTTTTTTATTTGATCTTTATCCTAATATATATATAATATATAAAATTATATAAATATGATAAAGATCAAAAAAAAGACAAATATTCGTCGATAAGTATAAAAGAAATTTTTTTTTGAAAAAAAGTTCTCAAAAAAATCTTAAAAAATACCCACAACATCGAGCATTTTGATGCAAGAAAAGTCATGAAAGAAGATTTTCTAAATGTATAGTTTTGCCGAAAAAAATATAATGAAAAAAACGTTTTGTGCATTAAATCAGCTTTTGGTTTTGTGCACAAAAATACGTTATTGTACTCAACTTCTTTTGACTTTTTGCAATCAAAATTTTATTGCGCATTAAAACAAAAACAAGTTAAAATATTGTGCAACAAAATTATTTTTTTGCATTAAAAAATGTAAAAAAACTCAAATTAAACATTTTTCATTTACCAAAGAGTATATGAACCAACATACTATTTTAATGAATTTTATTAGAATTTTCGAGAACTTTAAAAAAAAAAATTATCCTTCTCACGAATATTTGTCATTTTTTTTTTTTTTTTTTTTTTTGGGGGGGGGGGGGGGGGGGGGGGGGGGGGGTTTTTTTTATTTTTTTTTTTTTTTTTTTCTTTTTTTTTTTTTGTCTTTTTATTTTAACCTTCCTCTATATATATATATATATATATATATATATATATATATATATAAAAGCATTTTGACACAATTTTTGAAAGTAAAAAAATGAAAACTTAATTCTCATTATTAGAAAGTTCAATGGTTGGCAATTCTAGCATCCATGCATAAAACGCATATACCATCTATATACATTCTACCAATTATACCATTATACCCATTAGTATCATTAATATTACTAATATGTATGAGTCATTGATTAAAACAAAATTTTGGTGATTGAAACAAATTTTTAGTAATTAACCAATTATACTTGCCTAGCTTCCAATTAGTATCATTAATGATATTTATCTATGGAAACATTTTAATACATAGGTTAACTCATTGCCTCGAATGTACGCATATTCAAATCAATACTACATTTTCGAAAATATTAATACACTATTAATTATGATTACACTTTAATTGATAACTAATTGATAACTATAATCTACACAATCTATAAATTTATATCTATACTATCTATAAAGTATTTCACTGCAATTCTTGAAAACTGAAAACTGAAAAATTAAAACTTAAACAATTAATGTTGAAACGCATATAACAGTTGTACACTTAAATATAACAGTTGTACACTTAAAAACATTATCCTCATAATTTCGGTAAGCATATATGAAAACATTCAAATCAAATTTTAATACCTTTAAAACTTAATCTTATGATTGACTTATCTATGAAAACATTCAAATCAAATTTTATCACCAAAGGGTTTTGAAGACCCTATATAAACAACCATCCTCATTCACTTTTCACAAACATTCTAACTCGCCGGATTCTTCCACTACTGTCGACAACCACATCACCACCACAAGATTCTACATGTTTTGATTTTCTTTTTAAATAGCTCTATGTATTTTTAAATTTTTTGACTTTTTTTTCAGATCTACTCGTCGGATTATTCCACTAATGCCGACAACCACATCACCACCACAAGAATCTTCATGTTTTACAGCCGTCACTTATATCGTTGTTGCCGTCTCGCGTCGCAAAAAAAAAACAGGTTATATAATTTTTTTTACGACAATTACGGTATTTGTAATATATTTTTAAAAAATTTAGATAGATTCATAAGTTTCATTTATAGATCTATAGCTTTCATATCTATATGTACGTTTTTGATCTCTTTTTTTACGTTTTTCTTAACAGCCGCAGCTAGCCGGAAAAAAATCCGCTCGCCGGAAAATCCAATTACTCGCCGAAAAATCTAGCTGTTCGACGGAAAATCAAGCCGCCCATGTGAAAACGTTGCTGCTTGCCGGAAAGCGCTACTGTCTCGCTGGAATAAAGTATTTGCATGTTCTTGTAAAAATTGTTATAAAGTTTGTTGTATAAATGTTGTAACTTTGCTGTGTAAAATTAGGTAAGGTAAGTTGTCTTTGTAGTGAAGTTGACTTTTATTAGTAAGTTGACTGGATTGAAATATACGATTGAAAGATATGTTAGTAAGTTGATTGGACTGAAATATTCGATCAATAAAATATATGGCTGGACTGAAATATATGATTGGAAAATATGGTAGTAAGTTGACTTTTGTTTACTGAAATGATAGTAAAGTGTGGTGAATTTTGTATTATAATGTGTTTTTCATTTTTATTAATTTGGGTATATTGGTATGATTAATTAAGTAGTAAAACAATGCATTTAATTATGATTGAAAATATTAATGGTTTTCAAAAGTCTTATTTACGAACAATTTAATTGTGATTGAAAACAAGCAGAAGATTTGAGTATATTTGGTAATGATTATTAAGAGTAAACAATGCATTTATTATGATTGAAACCATATATTGTTTCCAAAATATATGCATCATAAAGTAATCTTATAAAATTGTCAAAGTTTAATATGTATTTGAAAGAAAAAAACTTTTCCAAAACATGAACATGTATAAAATAATTTATAAAATTACAAAAAAAAATCTTTCAAATTTAAAAAATATGACAGCAAAAACTCATGACATACAAAGTGACTTAAATAACCTTAAAATCTGAAACAAAATATACGCTAAATAATCCAGTAAAAACATGACCCGCGCAACGCACGGGCCACAGTTCCACTTGTTAGGATAATATATAGTAGAGCAAAGTCAATTTACAAAGAGTTAAGCTTAATGGCTGGCAATATATTTAAGGTATGTATTTAAGATCATATTGTTTTCTAACTTGTTTTAGCACTATTAAGAAAAAATATAGTAGAACAAAGTCAATTTCAACAATTTAAGAAAATACATAGTAGAACAAACATGTATTTAATTACTTGGGTGATAATAAATAACGGATGTACCAAGAAGTTTTACGCGACGAGTAACGTACGTTATTATTTATTATCTCGTAATTAATGTAATATTTTATTTTCAGTTTCCGTACATCTTTTTATATGTTTTTGATAAACGTTAAGAATTTTTTTCTTCAGTTGAATTATCGCACGATACAACCGTTTGCAATTACATTTTGATATTTTCACGTTTTATTTTGAACGTTACACAAAAAACTTACCACAATATCGCATATCGTTAATTATCGGCCACTAGGAATTTTCACAGCTATGCGCGGATACTCGCCTAGTATATATATAGTGGGCATGATGCAAGTCCAATACCTCATTCCACTTGTATCGGATATTTGGATATATGAATGAATACATGGTATCACATTGCTTTTAAACATGGAACCTAAACAATGGGCCATAGAGATAGCTACAACTTGCAAGGGGTCCTATATCAATATTTCATTCTCCTGAAGTTGTAACATTTTTGGTAAACTAAAAAGACCATAATTATCCGTCTTATTCTATGAATAACATTTGTGAAACAAATGACTTTTAATGATTGGTGAGGAAAGTTCAAAGCATACTAATATCATGCTCAAATGAGGCCCATTACTCAATGGTTTCTTGGTTAACACATGACTAGAATCATCTAAACTCATGCTACAAACCCTAAATGTAGTAAAGGAAGAAATTAGATGGTAATAATGGAGGCATTAAAAACTTTAAATCGGTCTCGGTAAAGCTAAAAACTTTATATCGCCCTAAAGTAAATCAACCCACTGAAGAGGTGAGCCCTAAAACGGATCCTTCTGCTGATAAGAAGAAGGACCCGACAACAAGTAACTCTTCAAAAAAGACAGGTAAAACGAATGCTTCGACATCAGTAATGGTACATTTTCTCTTAGTAACTCATTTGAGGCTATAAATGTTGATAACACGAGTACTGAGGAAGTTCATTCGGGAGGAAACACTTCTATGTCTGGTGTGCAAGAGGAAGAGCAAAGTTCTACCCCTTTAGTTGAAAAGAATAATATGTTTGAACAACAACTGCTGACGGGGAAACGTGTGCTTTTGGATGATGAGGGTAAACCTTTAGAAAAGATTGATTATCCGGGTGATCATGAAAGACGTGGATGAAGTGAACCTGTTGAAATTATGAAATGGCAAGTTTCCTAAGCTTCAAAACCATCGGGGTTGTTATGTAAGAAAAAACTACACATATAAAACTAACACCTAAACAAAACAGCTAACTACTACTCAAAAACAAACCTACCACATCTACTAAAAACTACAAACTACAACCATCTAATAACTAAAGCACTATACACCCGAACCCCTAACTAACTATCACTAAAACAACCCCACAATAAACTCAACTAACAAACTAAACCTAACCAAACTAAAAAAAAAACCTAATCCTAACCTCACTCCTACCTACAAACTAAAAAACAACTAACACTCTCATCTAAAGACCCCAACACACAATATCACCTCCCCTCACTACAAACAGCCTAAAACTACTACTAAACTACTTACCCTCCCTAACCACACACCCAACTACTAAAAAACCCCCTCACAAACCCCCTTACCCCTTACCGAAAGCGCCTCTACACCGACCTAACCACCCTACTACTCGACAAATACTTCTATAACGACACTCCTAACTACTCACCACTAAAAACCTCTAACACCAAACAACATCACCACCCCTACAATCACCTAAACTAAAAACAACCCCCCCCTCCCTAACCCTACACACAAACAACTAACTAAACCCCAACTAACCCCCCTAACTCTTAAAACCCCCACTAAGCTTACTACTACTCCACTAACTCCCCAACCCCCTCTAACACCACTCAACTATCTAACCTACCTAAGCCAGAACTCCCAAAACCTAACCCCTCACCCAACTCCCAAAACTGCTCTACCCTAAAACCTTTACAACCAACCTCTATCAAACTTAACCTAACAAAACTAACTTAAAAAAAACCCTAAAACAACTCCCCAACTGTAACTCACTTCTACCTTCACCCTAACCTCCCCCACAACCTCATAAACACCCCTCAACTACCCCCACTCACTCCTACAACACCTCCCAAGCTACCTAAAAATACCCTCCCTCACTCAACAACACCAAACCAAACCCTCAACACGACCACCTACCTACCACTCCCCCCCCACCACCCCCCCCCCACCCCCAGGCCCCCACCCCCCCCCCCCACCCCCCCCCCCCCCACCGCAAACCTCACACCACACCCCCCCCGCTCAACACACCCCTCAACCAACACACCCCCCCCCCCCCACACACCTCCCACACCCACCAACCACCCAATCCCACTGCCCACCCACCCCCCCACCCCCTCCCCCAACACCACCCGCCACCCCCCCGCCCAACCCCCATAACACCCAAACAGCCTCCACACCCCTCGCACAACCTAAACCACTCTACTAGCTTAAACCAAAACTCCAACCACCACCAACAAACATACATACTAAAAACCTACAAACAAAAAACTACAAACGACCAGACACACAACCACAACACAACAAAGACTCCCCCACTCCCCCTACTAACCCCCCTCACACCACCCCCCCCCCACCCAACCAACAATCACCACACCCCAGACCCCCAACCCCAACCCAACCAACCTAAACCCCCCCCAACCACCCATCACTCCCAACACACCCCATCTTCACCCTACACCCCCCTCACACCAACTCCCACACTCACCCCCCCACTCCACCCACCCACCCACCCCACTGACCACACCAAACCCCCCACCCTACCCTCACCCCCACCCGCTGCCCCCCCCACCCACACCACCCCCTCCCCCAACCACAACCCACCACACGATCCCACACACCCCCCCCCCCCCACCTCCACAACACCCCCCCCCCCCCACACCCACCCACACACCTCACGCCACCCCCCCACCACCCCTTTCACCCACTCCACCCAACCCACCACCCCCCCCCTCCCCTCCCCCACCACCACACCCCCCACCACCCACTCCCCCCCCTACCTAACCCTACCCCACCCCCACACCCCCCCACCCACACCACCTCCAAACCCCCCACACACCCCCCCGCCAACCCACCACCCTAAAACCCCTCCACCCCCGCCCCCCCACCCACCCACACCTCCCCCCCACCACCACACTCCACCACCCCCACACCCAAACCACCCACACCCACCACCCCTAACTCCCAAATAATGTTAAAAATATATATCCGATTGAGTTTGGATCGAAGATCGAGTGTGTGTAGAGTGGAGGTGAAGAGAGGAGAGAGGAGAAGAGGTTAGTGAGGCTATATACGAGCTACAGGCAGCAACAGGGCGCCGTCCCCAAACCCTTTCTCCTGAACAAACGTAGGTCTCCTACTACACACACCTACCCTCCCCTAAACTACTAACACACAACTACCAACTCCAAACTCTCTACACACACTCACTAAACTCCCCACCTACCAACACACACCCACACACACACCCCTAACCCCACTCCTACACACAACCCACCCCTAACCCCCCCTATCCCCCCCACCACCACCCCCAACTCCCACCCCCCGCACCCACCCACCCTCCCCCCACCCCCCCCACCCCGCACACCCCCAGCCCCACACAACCACCACCCCCCACCCCCTCCCCCCCCTTACGCACCCACCCCCACCCCACCCCCCACCACCCACCCCACGCCCCCCACCACCCCCTCACTCCCCACACACGACCACCCCACCCACCCCCCAACCCCCCCACCCCCCCCCACCCCCACACACCCACCACCCCCACCACCCTCCCACCCCCCCCACCCCCCCCCGTATCCCCCCCCGCCCCAACCCCCCCCCCCCACCCATCCACACCCCACCCCCCCCCGCCTCCACCCTTCCACCCCCCACCCCACCCCCCCCTCAACCCTCACCCCCCCCCTACCACCCCCCAACCCAAGCACGCACACCCTCCCCCACCACCCCCACCCCCTCCCAACACCACCAACCCCCACACCGCCCCCCACACCCCGCCCCACCTCACCACCCCCCCTCACCCATCCGCCCCGCCCCCACCCCCACCACCACCACCACCCCCCACCACCCCTCACCAACCCCACCCACCCCCCCCACCCCAACACTCCCCACCCACACACTCAACCCACACCCCTCCCTCACCCCCCTTCCCCACCCCACCCAAAATCCACACACCCCCCCCCCCTCCACCACACACCCCCCCCCCTCCCCCCACCACCATCCAACCACCCCCCCCCACACACCACCCCCCCCCACTCCACCCACCCACCCCAACCTCCACCTCCCCCCCTACCCCACCCCCACCCCTCCCCACACCACCACCCACCACCCCCCCACCCACCCACCCCCCCAACCACTTCCCCCTCACCCACCGCAGCCCCCCACTACACCCCCCCCACCCCACACCTCCCACCCCCACCCACCCCCCACCCCAACCCCACCCACTCCACCCCCCCCCTCCTCCACCCGGCCCACCTTCACCCCCCACCCCACACCCTCCCCCCCCTCCCACCCACACCCTACACCCCCCCCCACCCCACCCCCAGGGTGGCAAACCACAACCAAACCCCACCCCGCCCCCAACCCCCCCCCCACTCCACCACCACCCCCCCCACCCCCCCCGCTACCACACCACCTCACCGCCACCCCCCAACCCCCTCGCCCCCCAACAACCCTCCCACCCACCCACCCCCATACCACGCCCCCACTCCACCCCCACCACCACCCCCTACCCCCCCACCTCACAGCCCACCAATACCCCCACCACACCCTACCCCCCACCCACCCATACCACCTCCACCACCACTCCAACCAGCACAACCTCACACCACCCCCCCCCACACCACCCCACCCCACCCACCCCCCCCCCCTCCCCCACAACCCCCCCCCCCACCACACCCCCCCTCCCCACCACCCCACCACCACCCCCCCACCACCCCCTGCCTTCACCCACCTGCCCCCCCCCACACCCGCAAAACACACCACCCCTCCAACAACAATCATTTCTGGAACAATGGAGGTACACCTAAGTTGCACGTTGAATTACGACAACTCCCCCCCAGCATCACATACAGTCCTTCCCTCACATCCAAAACCCACAACCCCTAACAAAGCTATAAAATAAATTTCAAAACACGCTACTAGTACGTACTGAAGAAATAGCAAACAAGAAGTTTTAAGTCACTATTAGTCTATACACAAAATGATCACTTCATTTAAGGAAGTAGTTTTTCTGTGTAATGGCACAGATGTGGGATACACCCTCAAACCGTAGAAACTGAAAAGTTATATTAGGATTAAAACCTTAACCAGCGAGAACCTTTAACCCAAAAAAAAACATTAGCGCATGAGACATCCTTTCCCTAAACTTTCGCTAACAACGAAGATTTACCTCTCTGACGTGAAGCAGTGAGAGACACACCTTACATAACAGGAAGCAAACTGTTAGGATTCTAGATTTGATGAGACAAAATAAATATAAGAATGAAACAAAAGGACTAAAATTATAATTAAAAAAATCTTCAAGCTGGTGGAGCACATGAAGATAAAGATGAAGATTTCAGAAGATCTCCTTATAAAGATAAAGATACAGAAGATATTAGAAGATATTCTTAAATGTTTTAAATATATTGTTTGTTCTTATCTTCTATTGTAAGCCTTGATATCTCTCTATATAAAGAGATTATCAGGCATATGGTTTATATATCCATCCATAGAAAACTAGAGCTCTCCCAGTGAGAGTCTAGATAGTTTAATAGCAAGTCGACTGATAAGAGTCGAATAGTACACCATAGTTAGTTGGAGTACCCCAATTATAAGTTGGGGTAATAGGGGAAACGTTCATAAAAAAACCTTGTGATGCACTTAGATTGTTTTTTCTTTATAATTCCGATGTGCATATTCCAGTCCATTGTTTTATGTTCATCCTAGATATAAAAGAACTACTCACTGATCTTATAAACGATCTTAAGCAATTGGTATCAGAGCAGGTGCAACGTATCTAGGATTAAATAATTACTGTACGTGTCTCTAATTTGGTGTTGTGCGTAATTATTCACTTGTCGTTGTTTTGAATTAATCCTGGTATGGGAGGATTAATTTAATAAACATCAGTTCGGACGTGGATAATTATCTTAAAAAGACACAGCCGACACAAAAGAAAATAATAATATCAAGGTTTTGGTATTCGGGTTCCTGTTGCACGTGTTCAAAGAGACAATGGTACTGCTTGGTGAAAAGTAAGTTTGTGCTTATTGATTGATACTGTTGTTGTATGTGTTGGTCGGTTCGGTTGAATCAACAAAATAATTTCTTAATAATTCATGTGATTATAGTGCTTTGAATAAAGAATTGATGTGATTATAAATTTCTTTATTATTTACCGATTATTGAAAGTCAACAGCAGCATTTATTGCACATCACGTAAGAATGAACTGTTTATAAATTCTTGGTTCGATCGAGTCAACAGCAGGAAAAGAAAATGTGTTTGCTTTAATTGTACATCATGGATTGAGAGATTGTACTACTCACATGATGAAACACAGTTTATTACTACTGTTGGGCTAAAAGAAGGTACTGTTCGAGTACATGCTGTTACGTGAAGACTACTTCTGCTTGGGCTTATATGGATTAAAACTGTTCGAGCAATAAAGGTTAGTACTGTTGGATGTTTTTAGTACTGCTCGCTTATATTGCCTTTGTTGTCCGAGAAAAATATTTGTACTGCTTACCTCATCCGAGAAAGAGTTTGTACCGTTAGTACTATCCGACATAGCTAGTTTATACCGCTAGCTTTATCAGTTATCGGGTGACTTATGGTTTTGGATCTCAGATAGAACTGTTTCAAACAACAGTTTATTCTTATTGATTTATGGCTCGTATTTTTGGAGATTTATTGAAGATGGTGATACAAAGATTATTTGATTTATCAACTAATTGATGTTTGAGTTGAGTTTTACACAGATTTGTGTTCTTATAATATCTAAAGTAGTGGTTAAGTCTTTCAGATAAACGTGTTCGTGCTTAAATGGTGTTGGCGAAGACTTGTCAAAATCTAGCAAAGGTGTGTGATTTTTCTTATAGGTGCTCAATGCTCACATTTGCTATCACTTAGTATGTATCTCATAGAAGATGAGGATTTTGTCAAGAGGTTGCGGTCTACTTATATTTCACAGATTTATTTATAAGCTCGACGTCACGTGGATAGTGCAAGACATATGAACAAACAAAGGGGGTTTTTTTTTATTTTATTTTTTTTGTTGGAGATTCAACTTCTTCATCAAATTCATTATACTCAGTTTTCTTCATCAGTAATCACTACATAGAGCCTACAGAGTTCGAGATTCAAGAGATTGTAAACATATTGGTTTTAGGGGAAGCTTATTGATTAAATGTTTAACCATCTACATGCACCATTTGAGGGGAAGTGTTTACAAGTTGCATTTCTACAGAAGACCCCTATTGGATGATTACAAAAAGAGGAAGAAGATTACTGATCAGGTTTATTGATTTGTAGCTTATTTATGTGTGGTGACATGTTTAAGGAGATCTTAATTTTGTTTCATTCAGGGAGATGATTACATCTCAACTTCAGGGGAAAAATATGGTGAGTTAATTACCATACAGTTTTTGGTAAACTGTCAACCATCAACGGAATTGATTTGTCTTTACCAAATACCGTTTGCTTTTGGACTAGCCAATGCTTCATTGCCATAACATGGTGCATTGATAAACCATATAGTTTTTAGCAAACTATCAGCTATCAACAGATTTGAGTAGTCTTTACCAAGAACTGTTTGATCCTGGACTAGCCAACTCTTAACCATGAAGCAAGGTGAGTTGAGAACCCTACAATTTTTGGTAAATTGTCAACCATAAACGGATTTGAGAAGTCTTTACCACAAGCCGTTTGCTTATGGACTAGCCAGTTCTTATGCCTATTAAGCATGGTGAACTGATGACCATTTGTTGTGTGGTGGTTAGCCAACACTCAAACCCTTCTCAATTCCATTTCTTCTTTACTCTTCATTCAGCTGTTGTTTAATGAATCTTATCAAATCTAATGCAACAGTACTTTCTATCTCAACTTCTAATCCAAAATCAAGCATCCTTTGCATCAAATCCTTTGAGAGAGGATACCTTCTTTCAACCAACATATGAACAACTATCCCATCTTCAAGCTCTAATATGTAAACTCCACAAGCTTCATATAATCTACATCTGACAATCTCCCAATTTTGTTGATTATTCCAGAAGTCACTTTGATCATTTTCTTCTGTTGAGGATTCCATCATTATCTTCAAATCTCCCCAAAGAATCAACTCAATTCCTTCCAGTGTGACTTCTGAGTACTGCTTCATCACCAAGTCATACAAGTGAAATAAATCTTGCCTGTCAAAGATATGAAGTACCTCCAATAGATAGTTGAATGCCCTGAAGTTCCCATTGGCTCTGTAAATAACAAGATAGTCTCCATCTGGTGATGATACCTTGTTCAACCTAGCAATGACAGATTTTCTCTCCATTATTTCACTATCTATGGTACCTTCAAATGTAACAATCTTTAGACACTTTCTGTGTTCATCATCACTATCAACATCTGGTTGTGGTCTTTTCCTTTTCCTAGCAAGCATCTTTATATGACCACCTTTTCTCTTCTTTGTACCCTGCTCTACTACTTCTTGCTTTGCAGGTACCTTAGTTAAGACATCTTCCTTGACAACCTTCTTCTTCTTGTCAGGATCACTAGCTCCTTCATTCATTTCCTTAATCTTTCTTTCATCCTCATTGGAACCAATAACAGTGAAACTTTCATCAAACCTTTTCACTTTCTCATATAAAGCTTGTATTTCTTCAAAAGTTTTATTCTTTAGGTCTGAGTGTTTCTTGTTTCCAACATGTTTCAAGTAATTCATCATCTGACTCCTGAGCTGAGTTCTTGTAGGAGGTCTGTTTTTGATGGCAGCAGCTCTTTGTTCTGTAAGAAACCTTCTTTGGGCTGCAATTGTATCATGAAGGAATTTTGCTCTTTCTTCCATAGTGAACTGCTCTCTCTCTTCTTCTTGAAGCCTTAATGCTAGAAGTCTATCAGCTTTAATTCTTGCTTTGATGTCATCAAAATCTTATATAAGAGCAGCATTTGTAGCTTCTTCTTTAGCTAACTTTTTCTCTTCTTCTTCTGCTTCCCAATCCTCTTGTACCTTTCTTGCAATCTCCTCATCATGAGCAAGCATCTTAAACTTCTTTTTAGATTCATTAATGTCTTCTGATTCAGTGTCAGATTCATCCTCTTCAATCCTTTTCTTGCCCTTGTCTTTGGGATCAATCTTTGGAAGAGGCTTTAAAGTTAAGAGAGATCTTGTTGAAGTAGGCCTTGGTCTTTCAATATTCTCTACATCCTTCAATTCAACTCCTTTCTCTTTTTCTCTTGAAACTGCTTTGGCTTGACTCATGTTGAGAAGAACTTGAGCAATAGTTTCATCATCTCCAAAAGTTGTAGGAGTAGGTGTTGGAGTTGTTGGAGTAGCACTTCTTTCTTCAGTTTGATCAACAGTACCTTCATCTGGTCTATCAGAACTATCTTTTTCCTTGTCGGTACTAACTTTTTGCTTGTTAGTACCTTCATCTGGTCTGTCGGTACTATCGTTTTCCTTGTCGGTACTAAGTGCATCTTCAGTACTAACTTCCTTTTCCTTCTCTTCATGCACCACATATCTTGTCCTCCCTATTTCTTGAGCATCCTCAGTCTCTATATTTTCAATTTCATCATCATCAAGCTTATCAAAAGCTTTATCTTTATGGATTGTAGGTTTAGTCTTGGCAGATTTCCTCCCCTGTTTGGATACAGACTCCTTTTGCATCCATTTTTTCCTCAAGGATTTCTTTCCTGCCAATCTTTGCTTCAAGGATACACTCTTCATCCAAGCTCTGTGGTGTGTGATAACAGGTTTGGCTTTCTTCTTAAGCTTCTTGATCTGTGCCTTCAAGTGTTGAATTTCTTTGGCTTGATCTGTAACATGTGTACACAAAGAGATACAAAGATCATACACACTTTGGAGTGTCATGTTACCCTCATTCCTTGAAAGGGATTTATCACTGGATGACTGACCTCCATGATTCCCACCAGAACTCTCTGGAATGGAATCAGGAATATGAGAAGTAGGTAAAGGTCTGGGTGATGGGTTAGACTGAGGCTCAACATGAACTTTACTTTGGTGAGGATTAGAGGTTGTAGGTTGTGATTCAGATGGTCTTTCTGATCTTGTATCCTCATTCTCTGTTGGTTGAACCAACATGTTAGAAAACAGAGGTGTGACTTTCCCTGAAAAATGTTTTCCCTTTTTGACCATAAAAGAGAAAACTTTACTAGTTAAAGCATTAATAGGGAAATGGTCTAAGGGCACGGGCACTTTTGTTAACTGATTATTCAAAAAGATTGAAATAAAGCGTGGATACATAACAAACTTTTTCTTTGCATCTAAGTGTCTAAGCATACCATCAAAAATTAATTTAGAAAAATTATATTTTTGATTAGTGGTTAAACAAATTACAGCAGTAGCAATATTAGTGGGAATTTAATCCCAATAGGTGCTTTTAGAACTAAGACAATGATACATTGTATGAAAAAGAAATCTCTATTAGGGTGAAAACAGAGCTTTGTTAAAGGTTAAAACAGTTAAATCCCCCTCATAACCCATGAGCTGTATAGCATCAAATATAGCCTGATTTGGTAAGGAATCTATCCCATCAGCATCATCAAAAAGAAGATCACTTCTTATTGATGCCTCTGAGATAGACACATGCTTGCCAGCTACTTTGGCAGTAATATACCTAACATTGTTGATTATTTTAGATTTGGCAGACATCCAAAACTATTCAACAAATGTAGTAGAGACTACAGGACTTACAGTGAGAGCATTATGAATGGAGCTCCGCGCAAGAAAGTCAATAATCTTATGAAACTCTGCATTTCCACCAGTCTTCTTTAAATAAGCAACCATATTGTGTTTAGGGCACGATTTAAGAACAGCCATGATTGTTGAATTGGTGATCGTCGGTGAGTGAGAGATTAGGGTTTGATTGAAGGAAATGATTAAGAGAGTTTACGTGAGTAAACTGTGCAATCGAGATGGGTTTATATAGGTTGAACAAACCCAAAATCAAAGAAACCGTTTCAATTTACACTTTAGACCCTTGGCGGTATTTTCTCCAACGTCTTTATAGCGGTACTATTGTTTCCCAATGATATTAACTTTGCACAACGGTACTAACTTTTGTCAACCAAAAAATGAACAATTTTGACAACAACAGTTCTTCAGTACCTTCTATATCTCCTTCTAATGTCTCTCTAAAACCCAAATAACTTCATGAAAATCATCACTATGGTTAAAATTCTTCTGCACACTGAACACTTCATACAAACTGTACAACAAATCGTATTGCCTCCCCTTAACTAATGCAGCTTATGGGTTGATCATCCCAATAGTAACAACCAAGAACTGGAACCTGCTAACATCAAATGCCTTGGTTAGAAGATCAGCTACATTGTCATCAGTGTGTATTTTCAGCACCTGGATAAGTTTCTTCTTATATGCATCCCTTATGAAGTGGTGCCTAATTGCAATATTCTTTGTTTTGGAGTGAAATACTGGATTCTTTACAATGCATAGATTACTTTCATTATCAATGTAGATCTTTATGTTCATGAAATTGAACCCATAGTCTAACATTTGATTTTGAATCCATAGAACTTGACTACAATAATTTGCAGCAGCAACATATTATGCCTCTGTAGTAGAAGTAGCCATAATTGTCTGCTTTTTACATTGCTAAGAAATAAGTCTCCTGCCAAGAAATTGACAACCTCTTGTTGTGGATTTCCTGTCAAGATTTGCTACAGCATAGTCACTATCTGAATAGGCTTCCAGGTCAAATGATGACACTCTAGGAAACCAAAGGCCCAATTTAGGTTTGCCCTTTAGATACCTAAAGGCTATCTTAACAGCACTTAGATGGGAAGTCTTTGGATTGACCTGAAACCTAGAACAAGCACATACTGCAAACATAATATCAGTCCTAGAAGCAGTCAAGTACATTAAAGAACCAATCATGGATCTATAAAGATGTACATCTACACCACTAGCTTCCTCATCCTTGACTAAAGGCTTCTAGGTCTCAATTGGTGTACTAGCAGTCTTAACACTGACAAATAGCTTTTAATATTAAGCTAAAAATCTGAAGGTTTAATAACAAAGTTAAATAAGTGATTCGTTAAGCTAGGAAGTAAAACGAGTTAAATTAGGGTTTCAAAACGTAAACGCGTGATTTTTAAGATCAAATTCCTTCAATAATCATTAAAGTGGTTATATTAACATTAATTAAGCATGTTAGGATGGATTATAACAACCATTTAACCATTTATTATACATTTAGTTTTAAGGAAAAACGTTAAAAATTAGGGTTTTGGATCAAAATGGAAAAGAGCATGATTTGAGTTATGAAACTTTAACAAGAGTATATTTAGGATCATATGAACATTATAAAGGCATAGGAGCAGAAGTATAATCCTTAGAACCTGGGTTTGAGCTTATTGATCAAGAACGGGTCGAAATGGGGTCGTTTCACTTCGTACGCCTAGAAATGGAGCTTTGGGGCTTCAAATCTTCAAAGCTTCTCTTGAATGATGTTCCTAGATGATCCTAGTATCATATGGATTAGAGAATGTTTGCTCAATTGGGTTATAGATAAGAGAGTGGGGGATGAGGTTGATTATGGGAGTTAAGGTCCTATTTATAGTCGAATTCATCAAGGTGGTTAAGATAGCTTATGATTCTGATTCAAGACATGTGTAACAGCTAGATGATGAATTTTTGAGGCTATGGTGTGAGTTGTGGAGGTCTAAAGACTAGATTGAAGTGTTGGACACCCAAAATGCTTGCTGTGGCTGTTTAGGCATCAAAGAGACTCACGTGGCTTCAATTTGGACCAAAGGAATGATATAGCAGCTACATAAGCTTCTTAGGGTGACTAAGGTGCTTGTCATTGAGGATTGACAATGGGTGAAGGTTTTTTAAATGCGGTTTTAAAAATAGCAAGAAATGGGTCCGCGGTCTGTTTTTAGCATTCTAGGGCTCTAATTCTTTTCATTGGCTTATATTTCTGTGCATTGATTAAGGAATGATAGAAACATGTTCTTAAGGTTTTTATTAAGAAGTATTAACGAAAATTTGCAAGTGGTTTGGGTTAAAATCCGTGTCTATAATGATGTAGAATAGCCGGGGTTCAATAGGCTTTTAGGGTTTCTTGGGTTTTCAAGGCTTATTTTTGTGTACATTTGATCAATGATGATAGAATACTGATTTTAGGTCTTGTATTAAGGATTACCAATGAAGATTTATTGGTGGTTTAAGCTAAAATAGGTTGAAAATGAGTGATTAAGCCGCGGGTTCCATTTAGGGCACGTATTAGTTATTAGGGTTTTAGAGGTTTCTAACTTTTGTACATTGCTAGGAAAATGATAGATAATGGATTGTAAACTCATATTATGAGTTTACAATGGCACTTGGTTGATTGTTCAGGATTAAAATGGTTAGAAACGAGTAAACCGGGTCAAGTGTTCCATTTTGGTATGTTTAGGGTTTCTCGTATTCATTTTACGTATAAATGAAAGGAAATGACTGAAAAAATGATTGAATTTGATTGTCCAAGGTTTCAAAATAAGTATTACCAAATTATTGAGTGTTGGTTTAGGTTTATGATGGATAAATATCGAGAAACGGGTCATGGTTTAGTATTTTGCTCGGGTTAGGGTATCTAATCTTGGTTTCTTGTAATTTTATGAAATAAGGATGAATATGGATTGTAAATGAAGTTCAAGACTTGCTTGTAACTTGTACTTGATGGGTTGTACAAGAATACTTAGGAAAACGGAGTTAAAATGACTATTTTGGATATCGTGCATTAATTGACTTGTAACATTAGTATTAAAGGACTATGTACGTTCTTGAAGAGAATGTATATTATATAAGATGTTATGTTCACTTGTAATATGATTTAGTGGGGGGGGGGGCCTTTGTACATTCACTTTAGATATTAACCCTTCATGGATTAGTGTTTAGGAGGTATAGATAAGGTTTAAAGCCGTTTTGAATAACGTCTGCGAATGGTTACATTTTAGGAATAAGGTACTTAGCAAAAAGGATATGATGTATTGACTTGACATGTTTTGATGTTTGCTTGACATATATGAAGACAGGATTACCATAAATAGGTTGCGTGATGTAACACCCCCAAATTGGGTCGCAGGGAAAAGGAGTCCGGTGGCGGGATTTACTCTCGTAGATCAATAACACTAGATGACATAAGAACGACTAAAAGTTGTTTAAAACTTGATACATTAGATTATTAACAAGTAATTTGTCTAATAAGCCGAAGCTTCCACTTGTCTACTGTTCAAAATACAAAGATTTTAGCCTATAATGATATACAAATGTATTGCGACAAATCTTCTAATGCATGATTTCCAAATCAAAACCACCAACGTATCTCTTGCACCTCGTGCTTACTGATCCCCTGAAAAAACATTTGCTTTAATCGTCAAACATACAATGTTGGTGATTTCCATAGGTTTGATATATATTAAAATTTTTGTTTTATAATAAAAAGACCATCATGATTTCCCAAGTGTATGATATTGCAACAGATGCAGACATCATATAATGTACCTTACGTTGCCACTAAGATCTGGACACTGTAGCTCGACATAAATGCAATACTATAATAAATGGCATACATTGCCGTGGATGATGTTTCTAACCCACAACATCCTATCGTCTCGACAATGGTATACGTTCGTCTGCCTAGTGATAAGTAATCAACCCCAACGGGGGATGTCAATCCCAATAGATCTATTATAACATTTGAGCGCTCACAATTCAGTAATTGACAGTTATGATTAATGGGTCATGAATGGGTTTATCGATACTTAAGGCAAAACACGTAATCTTAATATGAAAATTAACCACTTGTGTCCAGTTATCAAAACATTGCATGTTTTCTCACCCAAAAAACATTTTGTAAAACAAAAGAATGTAAAAAGTGGGGTATGAACTCAACTTGAGTGAGCCGAATAACAAATATTCACTATTAATGCGTTAGTAAACGTCAGATGCAACCTATTTAAATTAAGGTCGTGTAAGTACTAATCACATTGGGTAATTACTATCATGCATAATTCCATATAGCTAATCATCATATAATTGTTTTGGAAAAGTCGTGTTTAATAAGTTAAAACGTTTATAATTACCGTTGTAGTAAATATAGCATAACTTTTGCGTATTAAGCCCGATTTTGACGTTTCTTATGCCCACGCTTTCGTACTAAGACGAGTGATCAAAATATTACATTTTTAATTTTTCAACATTCTGTGATGAATAATGTTTTTACTGTTCACAATAGCTATAAACTCGTTTTTACGTTTCAATTAACGTAAACTCGTAAATGTCGTATCTTATTCGTTATAGCTCCATTTTTAGCATTTCTTTCGAGCACGTTCTCGTAGTTGAAAGTTCTATTTATTTATAAGGTTTACAAAAATAAATGTTTCTGTCATGAACAGTAACTTTTTATAAAGTTTTAATGTTTGTAACTCGCGGAATTTCATAACTAATACGTTATTAATTAAAAAATTACGTTCTTACAATTTAGAATCCTAAAAATATGTGTAATTTGTTAAAAATACTAAACTTGCTGTTTTATATAATTTTTATAAACCCATTTATTTATCGTATAACTTGTTTTTACCGTAACTTTTTCGTTATTTATCCGTTTTTCAAGTTTCTTAGCTTTTTGGAATCGTCGAGACGTATTATTTATAAGCAATATTTAAATCATGGGCAGGTAGTTTATCGAATTAAAACAGAAAGTTAAATGCCTTTCTTGATTCCATATGTTAAACTTTGTTTTTATACTTTTCAACTTTTGTAACTTTACCATAAGTCTTTTATACTATATATATTATGTGTCTTACATATAATAAGGTACATTAGTCCATCCTTGTCCTCATATGTCCAAATTACCAAGATTAACAAATTTATCAAGTTGATTATACACATTTACTTGTAGCTTTTCATGTAAATCATTAAAAACCCTAATATTTTATTAACACTTTTTAGGCTTAACCAAGGTTGTTCATCACTTATACTTCCATTATAAACTTATTTTAGTGTTCATATAACATCACTAAAAGCCCATAAACAAGATTAACATGTCATTTGCATTACTTTTAATTGTAACATATTAAGTAAACTCTTAAAACCCTAATTTATATTTATCCCTTTTTACACCAAAACAACATGGTACAATCCTTTTACATCCATTTTAAAATGATCTCATTAACATCATAACATGTTTGAAAGTGAACAAATCCATAACTACAAGTAATAATCCCTTTTACATTTTAAAAAGTCTTAAATGGTGATTTTTCTATATAAAACATCATATGCATATAAAGTACATAAAATGAAAAGGATAAAAGGTTTTAGGTAACCTTAGTGATGAATGATGGTGATGAGAAATATGTGCTAAACCCTTGTTTAGACTTTAAACCCAAGCTCGCAATAATAAAAACTCTAGAGTAGGTTTGAAACCCTAATCTTACTTTCTATGCTTCAATACTTGAAAATGGTTAACCAATGCTTGGAAACATCTTAGTATATCTTAGGATGGATGTGTAATGGCTTGTATAGGTTGTAGAAAATTTAGTGTGGATTATCCAAAAGGGGTGTGTTGAGCCGTGGCATATAAGAGAGCAAAAGAGAGGTTTGTTTGATTTTTACTAAAGTGTTTTTGTGTTGTATGTGCTTTATCTCTTGCAATACATGTATATATGATGCCAGGATGGTCAAAAGATTCAATAGGAGTCTTGGGACCAAAGGAGGGTCTTAAGGAAAGACCATGGTCAACATGAGACATAACTAGCTAGGTTTAATTACTTAGGAGATGTACAAGACCAAGTGGTAGGAATTTGTGTGCTCTATGTCCCTTGTTGTTGTTGTTTCGTGGGATAAGGAGGGGAAAAAGTGCTTCTTGAGAGTCTTTTGCTATCTATCATAATTTTTTAGTGAAATATAGGAAAGTTACTATTCTTGTAGATTTTAATAAAAGGTGTTTACTTGAAAATATTTGTGTATTATTTTATTTCATTAATGTACAAAGTGTAAAGTAATATTAACTTGGGTAAATTTAATAAAACTTTGGGTATTGGGTACACTCATGGGTATTTATTGAAGCGTAGATTAATTAACGTGGTTCCGGGTATGCCTAAACGCAATTTATCGCGAAACGTATACACTTTACGTATCCGATAAAAATAAAATGAACAAAGACCATAATTATTCTCAAAATAATTATTTAATACTTGATTGATGTAAACGCTTAGTTGTTTGATGCCCATTTACATTGAACGCTAATTTTTAGCCTACGCGATTTAGCTTAACATTTACGATTTAAAACAAACGCGTACAATACAAAAGATTCATTGTAGATTTATCGACGTCGTCAATGACTTGAAAACACGGGGTGTTATAGACTTCCCCCGTTAAACGAGCCTTGTCCTCAAGGCTTACAATGCAGCACTTGACGACGGTGCGGTCTTGGGTAAGAGGTGTGGGTATTTCTTCTTGAATTGGTCTTTACGTTCCCATGTGAACTTCGGACCTCTCTTGGACCTCTCTTGGAGCTCCATGATCTTAACGGGTTCCTCAGCAAACTGAAGCTTGTCATCAAAATGAAGTCCATCCAACGGAACGTCTAACGGTTCGTCGGCATAGCACTTTCAAGTTGGATACATGAAATGTATTGTGAACCCTGCTTAGTTCTTTTAGAAGCTCGAGTTTGTAAGCAACCTCTCAACCTTTCCTAACACCTTGAAAGGTCCAACATACTTGGGTTTAACTTCCCTGTTTGCCGATTCAGTTTTCTACGACCCATTTCCAGGCGATAAACTTTAAGCTTAACTTATCCCCGACTTGGAATTCATCGGTTTAGCTTTCGATGGCGTACTCTTCTGTCGATCCGGAGCGGCTTGACATCCTTTTGCTTGATTTTGGGACGATTTTCTCAGTCGTATCTTGAATAGTTCTAGACCGAGGATTTGAGGCTTCTCCCCCCCAACTTCGGTCTAAACAAAACAGGTTCTTTGGTGAACGACACACTTTCGACCATAAGTTGCTTCGAATGGTGCGCACCTGATGCTAGGCGTGATAGCTATTGTTATAAGAGAATTCAACTAATGGTAAAGTGATTAACCCAACCTTTTCCGAAATCGATCACGCAAGCACGCAACATATCCTCGAGAGTTTGAATTATCCTTTTGCTTTTCCCGTCTGTTTGTGGATGATACACAGTACTCATATCCAAATTATTACTAAAGCATTCTGGAGTCGACCTCCAGAAGTTGGATGCGAACTGGATCGCGATGACAAAATGATTGAACGGTATGCCATGCGCGTGACAACTCACTCTTTAGGTCTATTCTTGTAAGTTTATGCATAGGATCAGTCTCCTCTTCATTGGTGTAGAAAATTGCGAGACTTAGTGAGTCGGTCAACAATACCCAAATGGTGTCGTAGCCTTGCTGAGTCTTATGGAGCTTTGTATGACCAAATCCATAGTGATGTTGTACCTTACTTCCATTCAGGTATCTTTGGGCTCTGCCAACAATCCCAATGGGCCTTTGATGTTCTGGCCTTAACCTTAGCACAAGTCAAACACTTCGCTAACATAGGTGGCGATGTCGGGCTTTCTATATTGGTGCATACCAATATTGCATTCTTCAAATCTTGGAACATCTTGTCGGAACTGGATGTATTAGAGTATTTTGATTTGTGGACTCGTGGCCATGATCACAGTCCGCAAATTGCATATGACAGGGTTAGCCAACTCCATGCCTGGAGGAATAGAGTTCCATCGCACGGGGTTCTAAACTTTTCCGTTCCTGATCGCACTCTAGAGTTTGTAGCGTTTTTCAACCAACATTCCTCAAAATCTTTATTCTGGATGTTCTCTGGTTTTTTGTACTTAAGTCTAAGCATTCAGATTTGTTTGGCAGATTCCAAGCAATAGTCATGACTAAGGCTCAAACTCTTAATGGTTGATCTCTCTCCTTCCTGCTTAGAGCATCAACAACAACGTTTGCCTTTCCTGGGTGATATCGAATCTCACTAAGCAACTCCAACCAACGACGTTGCCTCATGTTCAACTCTTTCTGATTAAGAATGTGTTGTAGGCTCTTATGATCAGTGAACACCGTGCACTTGGTTCCATACAGGTAGTGCCTCCAAATCTTGAGAGCGAACACTACTGCTCCAAGTTCCAAATCATGAGTCGTATAGTTCTTCTCATGAATCTTCAGTTGGCATGATGCATAAGCAATCACCTTTTCTCTTTGCATTAACACAGCACCCAAACCCTTCTTTAAAGCATCACAGTATGCGATAAAATCTTCGCTTCCTTCAGGTAAGGCCAGGATTGGTGCACCGCAAAACTTCTGCTTCAACAGTTGAAAAGCTGCTTCTTGTTTATCACCCCACTCAAACTTGACCTTCTTCTGGGTAAGCTTGGTCATTGGTTTGGCGATCTTCAAAAACCCTTCAATGAATCTTCGATAATACCCAGCAAGACCTAAAATTTGACGAATCTCCGTTGGCGACTTAGAAGATGCCCAATCTTTAATGGATTCAATCTTGGCAGGGTCTACGTGAATACCCTGGTTGTCAATCACGTGACCGAGGAATTGTACTTTAGGAATCTAAAATTCACACTTGGAAAACTTGGCATACAACTCCTCTTTCTTAAGCAACTCTAAGATTAATTTAAGGTGCTCTTTGTGATCTTGTTTGTTCTTCGAATATATTAGAATATCGTCAATAAAGACAATTATGAATTTATCCAAATATGGTTTGCACACCCGGTTCATAAGGTCCATGAATACGGTAGGTGCGTTTGTCAAACCAAACGGCATAACTTGAAATTCATAATGGCCGTAACGGGTTCTAAAAGCGGTCTTCGGAATGTCTTCTTCTCGAACCCTTAGTTGGTGATAACCCGACCTTAGGTCGATCTTCGAGTAGACACTCGACCCTTAAAGCTGATCAAATAGATAGTCAATTCTTAGAAATGGATAACGGTTCTTCACCGTTAGTTTATTCAATTCCTGGTAATCAATGCGCATCCGAAATGATCCGTCCTTCTTCTTCACAAACAAGACCGGAGCTCCCCAGGGTAAGGAACTAGGTCTTATAAAGCCTTTGTCAGATAGTTCTTTTAGTTGCTCCGACAACTCTTTCATTTCAGAAGGTGCCAATCGATAAGGCGCCCGAGCTACGGGTGCAACACCAGGTATCAAATCGATTTGAAATTCCACTTGTCGAGTCAGAGGAAGACCCGGCAAGTCCTCAGGAAATACTTCAGGAAAATCTCGAACTATTGGTACATCCTCAAGTCGCTTCTTCTCCGACTTGTCTTCAACTTCCTTTGTAGTAACATGTGCCAAAAAGACTGGACATCCTTTTAGCATGTATTCTTGTGTTTTAGAGTACGAGATAATGTGCAGACGAGCCTCGTGTCCCTGGTTGCTTCTGTTACCGTGAACAATTAATGTTTCATTTCCCCAGGGGATACGAACGATCTTCTCGGCACACACAATGATTGCTTGGTACTTTGCCAACCAATCCATACCAATTATAGCGTCGAAACTACCAAGTTCTACGGGCATTAAATTTATGTTGAATGGGTGGTTCAGGAGATTTAATGTGCAACCCCTAAGGATAGTGTTTAACCCAATTATTCTCCCGTCAGCTAGTTCGACATCATAATAGTGATCTAAGGTAGACACAAAACTCCTATCGGCACCAGTATCAAATAAGATAGAAGCATAGCGGTTGTTGAGAAGGAACGTACCCGTCACGATATTGGAATCTGGGTTTGTCCCTGCATGTCCCACCGCATACACTTTGGCTGGAGCCCTGTCATTACCAACTTGATTTCCATGGTTTTTGTTGTTCTTTAGCTTTGGACATTCCCTCTTGAAGTGTCCTTGAACTCCACACTCAAAGCAAGTAGGTTTCTGGCCTGACCTAGTACCCCTCTGATTGTTAGCATTGTTGGTATTTCCCGCACTCCTATAGTCATGGGCAAAATGGCCAAATTTGTTGCATTTGTGGCATTTTTGAGCACACAGACCGTCATGGTGATAGTTGCATTTAGTGCATAGGGGTTTAGATCCCTCGTATGGCTTCTTTTCACTAGTCCCTGCAGTATAGGCCCTGCCAGTGTTCTGCCTCTTGTTCTAATGTTGTTGGTTTTGATTGTTTCGGGAAGTGTTTTCAAACTTCCTTTTGTTCTCAGCCTGTCTTTCAGCAATGGTGCTGACTTTCTTATCCATTAGTTCAGTGGCCATTTCAACAGCCTCTTGCATGGTTTTCGGCTTTGATGCTACAATATTTCCATGGATCATGTCGGGTAATCCGCCGACGTACCTTTCAATCTTGTCAGACTCCTCCGAAAACATCCTAACACACAGCAGTGCTAGTTCCTGGAAACGTTGGTTGTACCCTATCACATCAGTACCCTTCACTTTCAAATTCCACAATTCAGCCTCGAGCTTTTTCATCTCGTTCCTTGGACAGTACTTGTCAGTCATTTTCTTTCTCAGATCGGCCCAAGTCATTGCATATGCAACATCATGACTGACAGTCATAACATGGGAATTCCACCATGTTATAGCACCTACTAGAAGAGTAAAAGTGGAAAACTTAATCTGATTTTCCACAGAACAGTTGCTTATGCGGAAAATAGTCGCATCTTCGAACCCATTGAGTTAATTCAACAAAACTCCCTCAGTGCCTTTGAAATATAGAGGTTTGCACTTCATAAAGTCTTGGTAAGTGCACTCTCGAGCAACGCGTTCAGTCCTTCTGCCACCCGTTCCCGAAGTATGGCTGTCATCGCCATTCCTGTTTGCATCACGTGCTGCCAAAGCGGCAGTGACACCTTGGTCAATCATTGCCTGAAGTTAGGCATTAGTGACCGATGTGGTGGTGGTTGCTGTTGGGGCTGGGGTTGTTGTGACCGGTGTTGACCTTGTGGCTCGTTTTGGTGCCATTTTCTTCAATCACAAGAAAATACAATACCCGTTAGATTTCATAAAATCATAACCATGACATGACATATACATGATAAATAAAGTGAGATCACATCACACAGATGGAAATATCAATCTGAATTGTATCAACAATGATAAAACTAAATCGACATTCTTTACATTCATTCATAAACAAATTCGATTACAGACGTGACATAATACAACCATTCCATATATAAATTGGAAAACATACATGAATGGTTCAGATACAAAATGATCATAACGATTAGGTTACAAAATAAACATAACAACCTAAAGCCTTACTAGCCGGGATTGAACCCGTAATACTTAGTAGGCTATATACAAAATGACTAGCCATAACATGATCTAATCTATGAACTGCTACCAGCCTCCTCTGGCAGCTCTGGCTGTGCAGGACCTCTAGCGGGTTCCTCCTGTCCCTGCAGTGCGGTAACATGTCCCTATAGTGCTGTTACCTGTCCCATGTAGTGTGGTCACCTGTCCCTGTAATGACTGCATCACTGTCAAGGTCTGTATAAGCTGCTACTGTCGGGTATGATCAGCTGTCCTCAACTCTCTCATCTCTGCAGATCTCCTATGGTCTGCCTTCAGCATCTCTAAAGTCACAGCCTGTCTCCTGCGATCAGCAGCATGCAACTCTCTAATCTCTGACATCTGACCCAGTACGGTAGTGCGCAGTGACATAACCTCTCCGTGGGCAAGATCACTCGCATCCATCGATCGCCTCCAAGCCTCTCGGGACAATCTAGCCTCTGTCTCCATCAGATGACGTGTATATGCATGTGCTCGTCTGTCTCTAAACAACATATTAAGCCGACCAACCAATAGCTGTCTCTGACTTTGCTCATCGTCTAACCTCATATAAATCTCATCCGTGTCTTGCCTAACCCTAGTCTTAAATGCTGTCATATGTCGACCCAACTCCGTGTCAGTACTAACTGGTGCCCCCTGCAGGGTCTCAACTATCTCATCCCACGAGTCGGTGATCCTATATCCAACCTCTCTCTCTGGATCACGCCTGATCTCCCTATCCATAGTAGCTACAAAGCCATAGTCTACCCTAAGACCTCCAGCTGGTCTAGCAGCAGCAACAGATAAGCTCTCTTCTACCTTGTATCTAGGACCAAGAGCGATACCTAACCTCTTTCGAGGTGGTAAGGTAACCTCGAGTCTGTCCTCCCTACGACTAGCAGAGGGTAGTAGCAATGGTGCTGATGAAGTAGGAACTGATATGGGCAAGGGTGGTGGTATCCATGATGATGGTGCATCGGATCTGGTGGGGGAGAGTATGAAGGGTGGTGGTAATGGTAGAGAATAGGAAGTAGATGCGGCCTCAGCTCTCAGCCGGATCATAGCAGCTCGATAGCCCAATAAACGAATGAGGCTAGGAGGTGGTGCTGGAGATAACATAGGTGAGGGTGGTGATAGTGGTAGTAATGGAGATAGTATCTGGGGTAGTGGTGGAGAAGATATCTGGGGAAGTGGTGAAGACCATGGGGAGAGTGGTGATGATGGTGGAGTAGATATAGCAAGAAGTCTGGCAACCTCTGCATCAGACCATACTGGTGTAGGTACTGGAGCTGGAATAGAAATCCTAGCTGTCACACTGGTATTCGCTATTTTATACATACTTTTTACCTTGAAAAACGAACCCAAAAGACCAAAAACATAATTAAAATGGCAAATATATGCTTGTTTTTGTGTTTGTGTATGTGCAGGTACGGATATCAAAATAATGGACAAAATAAAGACGAGAGCGGATAAAACCAAGCACTAGATTGGAAAGAGCGCGAGAAAACAAGTTCAACGGTGCTCTCGGATTTTATTGGGCCAACCCGTAACCCACTTAATGAGCCGGGCCAACCAATTCATTGCTAAGCCCAACAAGGGCCCGTGATTTTGAGACCACTTCCCATGTTATAAACTGATTTTTCATGAAATAAAATTAGGATGGAGGGTATGACGTCACACCATGTGTGGTTTAATTAAATCATCCATTTGCACGTGATAGAGCACTACATATGTGGACAACGAATGGAATCATGACACGTGTACAAGGCAATGTTATCAAACTCATTTCAAAATTGCAAATGTATAAATCAAACGGACAGAGATGATGCGTTGAAATTAAGCAATTAAAATGGCCACGTGCCCCTATGCGAGCGGTTAGATCTTATTGTAAGAAATTGGTTATCCGTGTGAAGTGAAAAGTCATCCAATGATTGGCTCATCAAGTATCCAATGATTGGACCAATTTTACATTTTTTCCCTCAACTTGGCTATAAAATGAACCCACTCCTCTCATTTTTAGGGAATATTATTTTTTTAGGAGTTAGATTTAAATTTTCTATTTTTAGTTTATTGAGTTTTAGGAGTAGGTGTAGCTTATTTTTAGTTTTAGAAATATTGTAAAAGCTTTTTGTGAGCTTATTGGATTTGTCTTATTGTACTCTTAGGCTTATTAGTTAATGAGATAAAGTTGGTGTTTGGATTAAAATTAATCGTGACTTATTTCTAATTCTTTTCTTCTATTTTCGAGCTTATTGTTAATACGTTTTTCATAAGCTTATTTTCGGCTTATTTTGCAGCTTATAGCGAAAGAAGTGTAGATCGAATAAGTTTAAAAAGCTTATTCGTTC
>BQNB010056445.1:0-38667 GCA_026074375.1 Tanacetum coccineum | reverse complement strand
CAGCCCCCTAAGTAGCTAGGCGGCCCTTAGATAAATCTGGGACCGCCACCAGCTGACCGTTGGATTTTTCTGGCAGCAGAAAAACATACCTCTTAGCATGATTTTTTTAGTCACCTTTCTCTTACTAAATATCTTGATCACTAACATAGTTTAATCTTGTTTCAAGTGATCAAATCTCATCTTCTATCTTCGTCCTTCTTCTATCAAGTGCAAGAGAAAAACACTCATATTAGCCAAGAAACAAAGTGTTATAAATTAGTGATTTCTCTTCTCTTCTTCTAAGATTCAAAATTCTATTTTGATTATCTTGTGTGATTGATTGTGTGTAAATTCGATAGTGTAGATCTTGTGATTGGGTAGTACTTGTGTATGTGGTAGATTGGTTCTAGCTAAGATTAGGACTCGACATTTAGCTTAGTATCAGAAAATAACGTAAGCGACGTGTAAACGGTTTTCTTCGCCTGAAGGGAGCTTGTTGACATAGTGAAATCTCGAGTCAGATACTCGACGAATGAAGTAGGGCGAAGAAGAGCTTCATAGCCGAACCACTATAAATCTTGGTGTCTTGGTTTGATCGTTCTTTCCTTTATCTCTTTATATTGCTTGTGTAGATATTACAATTAGATAGTTATTGTGATTGGTTCATATTGTTGATTGGTTGAACATATACTCGAATCTAACAATTTTAGAAGCAAAATTTTAAAACGCCAATTAACCTATAAAAACCCCCTTCTAGTTTTCATACTTTCTTTTTAACTTATTGCAAACACACATCCTGAGTGTAGAAGAGGGTAAAAAAAGAGCCTTTCACATCTAGGATATATCATTACATATATACCCCTTTCTTCTTCATTCTTTCTTTAACCTTAAAAATAGAAAATCTCACTCCATCTCCTCTTCTAATCACTGATAGCATCGCCGGCGTAACAATTCTTTCCTCCACTTCAACAATTATTTCCAGGTTTCATCTTCCTCCTTGCCGACGATGTTCTTGCCGTCACTCCTTCTCATTGGCGATGTCTCTGTCATCGCTCCACCTTGCCGGCGATGTTCTTGTCGTTGGGTTCGCGGCCTCCAGTTTGTGGGTTCAGTCGAGTTGTTGACATTAGGGGTTGATTGTTTATAAAAATCGGAGGTTTATCGTTATAAAAATTAGGGGTTTATTGTTTATAAAAATTAGGGGTTGGTTGGTTATAAAAATTGGAGGGTTATTGTTTATAAAAAAAATAGGGGTTTACTGTTAAACATGAATTTGTGTTTAACATATTGAGCAATCTTTTAGAAATTTGTTTAGGATTTTGGGTTCCTTATAAAAGTTGGAATTGATGGATCTGAAACTGACGTGAAGAAGTTGTTGCAATTGATATTTTTTGGGTGAAGGGTAAAAATGTCATTTTATGACATTCATTAAGAAAAAAAGAAACACAATAATTCATATATATCCTTTTACTATAAGGACAACATATTGAACCTGGAATCCTTTGGAGAAAGGAAAAAAAAGAAACACCCCTTAGTTGGTGAACTAACCAACAACTTGCTTTATTTAGTTTTTTTTAACCAGCAAAACAGGAATTAAATATATAACAAAAAAAATACTAGCAATGAGCTAAAAATACTTGCTTTATTTAATAACAAGTTGGAATTTCACCCGCACGTTGCGCCGGTGGCTAATTTGTTAGTGCGACGTGTTTTTTGTCTTACTATGTTTATGAGGGTTTTGTTAAACTCTTTTTGCGTTGGTTTTGTATGCATTTTTTTTGTTTTCTTACTATATTGTTTGAGGGTTGTGTTAAAATGTTGTTATTATAGACTTAAGGTGTTGGTTTAAATATAACGATCTTTAGTGTATTTGAGAATTTGTAACAATATTTTTTGTGCTAGAATTGGTTTGCAGAAAGTAGCTACGTAACTATCAATGCCGGACATCGTTGTAGACTAAGCAAAACTTAATCAAATTACTTTTTTGGAACGAAAAAACTTAATCAAATGACCTATCGATAGCCAAAAGTCGGTGACAAAAGTAGATTAAACATCAAAGAAAATGAAGAGTTAATTGGAATATTTCATTTAAGAGAGTTGTTTTATGACTTGTATTAATCCATGCAAGAATTTTAAAATTAAAGAGCAAAGTATTAATAAACTTGGTTTCAAAAGGAAGATCAACATGTATCTTAGTAGAACACCTTCAGAATAATTTAGATTGTGTGTTTAGCTTACTTATAATGCGTTTGGTATTCGTTTTTTTCTTTTAAGTTTAATGTATATTTAGTATTGAGGTTTAGAAGTTTATATACGTGTTTTTTAAAGAAAGTAATGATTTTTTTTTTTGAAACCGGTTTGACCCGACGGTTGAACTGTTTGAACCATTGACTCGGTGAACCGGCAACTTGATTGGGTCAATTGATAATTCGATTTTTAAAACATTGGATTAAATTCACATAATGAAGCTCAGTCCATGTAACTTTGAATTTATCTACAAAGTATTTGTTGGTGACAATAATATAACATTCTTATATTTTGTAATATAATAAAAAAATTGTCTTGTATATATTGAACCAAAGAGACAATATTTTTTTTTAAAATTAACAAAGAATAATCAAATTTGCATGTTGTATCATTAACAGATTGATTTGAAGCAATATCATGATTAAAACGTAAAAGTTAAATAATGCAACTCACTAAGGCTCAAGATAACTTTTTACAAACATAGACCAAAGAAAAAAGCCCACAATAATTTTTAGCCCAACAATGGGCCAGAGCTATTTTGTCTTGGAAAGACATGCTCTATATAGTATGTATATTAATGGGATTAAGATCCTCTCAAGTTACGGTCAAACATGATTGATCATGTTGGTTTTATTGTGAGTGTGAATAAATAAGTGGGCCCATATTTTTTATTAAAAAGAAATGTTTTATGTATTTATCTTATTTGTGATTGGTGAACATGATATATCATGTTTGACTCAACTTGAGAGGATCCTAATTCATATTAATGTGAGGACGGTTCAAAAGTAAGAGGTTATATTAACCAATTAATTGATAAAAAAACATACCGTTTAAATAAAATATAATCATTATAATTTGTGTTTTTTATGAATAATTCTTCTTAAGGGGTTGTTTGTTTCGGTTTATATGTAGGCTTATGAGCTTATTTGATTTCGGCTTATATTACATAAGCCCCAATTTTCTAGCTTATTTTGAGATTTGTTGCCTTATATAAGTTTTTTATGATATAATAGACTTATATAAGCCTATAAGTTTCAATATAAGCGAGAAAATTGAAGATTATGTTATATAAACCGAAATCAAATAAACTCATAAGCTCACATATAAGCCAAAGAGCATTGCTAAATCCTCCTACAAAATAATCCTACATATCCTCCTACACACAATAATATAATATATATTTTTTCACTTATTCTCTCTCTAAATCCAAACCGTCAGTTCCGTCATTTGTCAGGATTCTGTGTGTAGGATGATTTTGTAGGAGGAAATAACATTTTTATAAACGAAAACAAACACCCCTTTAGTAAAATATATTTTCTTAAGGAGGATTTGCATATATTGTTTTAGACTTTTAATCAACCTTTTTAAAAGGTCGGCGGTTAAGCAATTCCAAAACTCAA
This sequence comes from Tanacetum coccineum, assembly GCA_026074375.1. NCBI lineage: Eukaryota > Viridiplantae > Streptophyta > Magnoliopsida > Asterales > Asteraceae > Tanacetum > Tanacetum coccineum. The sequence goes on along the minus strand of BQNB010056445.1, from coordinate 35,041 downwards.
AAAGGTTCATGTACCGCTTAAGAAAGAGTGCCCGTCCAAGATCGGTTCAAATAACCAACCTTACGTTATTACGTAGTTGTAACCCAGTTCAGGTATGCACCATTCTCCATGACCTCTTTTATTATACCTTTATACTAAAACGCAGGATCATTGCCCCGAGGCCTTTAATTTCAACGCATTTAATGCCCGGGTTAATTACCCGCCCCGACCCTTTAAAAACCAGGAATATTACACTCTTTCTCTCTTTCATTACACGTGTATCATACGTGCCTTCTTTCTCTCTTTTCAATACATACCTCTCTGAATCTTTCTCTCTCTCTCTCTCTCTCTAAAAACAGATCTCACAGATCTTGATTCCTCTCTCTCTAAAAGCAGATCATTTGGTTTAATTGTCCTTTGTTCTTTGCTGCTGCAATTACATATGAGGCAAGAATGTTTGGTTGGTGATGGTGGTTTTGGTCGCACGATTGTTGTTTCGTGTTGGTGTTTAAAAGGTCGGGGAGAGCATTAGCATTAAGTGCTTTTAAACCCGAGTTCTGCCTTTTAATATAAAGGTATAATAATTGTTGTTTGTTCTTTGTTTGGTGGTGGTGGTTTTTTTGGCGTTATTAATCTTGCAAAAAAGGAGGTATATGTTTTTCTGTTTGATTTCATGATCTGTATTCTTTTTTGTTTACAATTATGGTTTATGGTTTCGGCTTGCTTATAGTTTGGGCTTAAGCTCTTTCGATGCCATCGCTCTTTTCGTTGCCGCTATCCATGGCGTGCGACGATATTTAACCCATATTCATGGGTTTTAAAGGGTCGGGGCAAGTATTTAACCCGGGTGTGGCATTAAATGCTTCGGGGTGGGGCAATGAGCTTTGCGTTTAATATAAATAGGTATAATTATGGTTTATGTTTCGACTTGGCTTACACTTTGGCTTAATTCTCTTTCGAGCCACAACACTTTTCTTTGTCCCCCCCCACTATCCATGGCTGTGACAATATGACGGTTGTGTGACCATGCTGAAAACCAGATTGAATGAGAGGCGTTGAGAATGGATAACAGAGAGGTTAGCTCTTTGTGTAAAGATTGTAACAATTTGTAAAAGAAATTCGAGTTTTAATTTGTTTTTGCTTGCTGGTTCGTAACTTTGCAGCCCTGGCGGTTATCCTTGCATTGTCCGTATCCTGGCAGCAGGTTACTGTCCTGCACCATCCCCCCCAAAATAAATTTATAATATTTATTAAACCATGGTTTTTCCAAGATCGAGAATCCTACCCATAGATCGTTTCGCCTTTGCAAGATTGAGATCGTAAAGACGGATCGGGATCGTAAGATCCTACTATAATGTCATTGTCTTAATAGTCTTTGTAATATTATACAAATCTACAAATTATTATGTATCAAAAACATAAAATTATATAAATGTTTCATAGAAATGTTGTCCTAGATTATGATTATGATATATTTATGAAGATTAACATGTTGTTTTTTAAATTCTACAAAACACAACCCATAAATTTGTAGATTTTTAGTTTGTGGTTTGAGAAAATTAAGATCGGATCGTAGTAGATCTTAAGATCCTATAGTCAAGATCGGGATCCTATAAGATCCTAAGCATGTAAAGATCCTACGTAGGATCTGGATCGTTTTTGCTTTGCAGTATCGTAAAATCGTAAGATCCTAAGACCAGGATCGGGATCTTAACAACCATGGATTAAACATTGATTTGGTTAGTAAAATAATTGGGTCTCATTTCTTTAAGGCTTTCGTGTGTGAATGGTTTGACGGTTGTTTCGTCTAACTTATATCATATTAAAGGTTGTTGCTTCGCTGCTACTTACTCTGTTGATCTTTTCAAACAAAACTTGGGCTTATGAGCATGACACCTTATTCTGATCATATAATACGGGCGCACGAATCTTGGCGAGGCAACCACACCCGTGATGTGGTTGCAGCCACAGTGCGGATTATACAATTTGGGCACACGTATCTTAGAGGGGCAACCACATATGTGATGTCGTTGCAGCCATGGCGTGTGTTTGGTTGCTATTTTATATTTGCAACGACATGAATCGGGTTTAAAAGCATTTAATTTTAATGCCCGCCCCGACCCTTTAAAACCCAGGTATGTGGGTTAAATTGCATTTGTGTTTGCACGAGCCTTATCATAGAAGGGCAACACGAGAACGTGTTTGCAGCCATGTCCTTTATTGTTCACTATTGGGTGAGACGCTTAATATTAGCATGTATGATTTGGCCTTTCGATTGTGAGAAAGTAACCTACTTCAAGCGATGATGACATCTATCACTAATCACGCGTTGTTTCATAGTGTACTAAGACTGGCTAGGCAACCAAGTAACACATGTGGCTGCAGCCGTTTCACATATGTAATGCGTGTTTCCTGGCACGTGTTTATGTTGTCGCTTTGAAACCACAGTTGTAAAAGGGTACAACTGCAAATTAGCAGCACTATCCGATGCCGCCGATTACTTCATTGCCACTGTCGACGGTGTGTGGCGTTGTTGATCGACGTGACGTTTTGAAGCAATTTTTATAAGGTGATAACTATATCGGTTCTAAAAGGCTGTGATGATGACATGTGAGCTTCCCTAAGCGGATTCGATTAAATTTGGACTATGTGCACCTTGGCGTGGCAAGCTTACTAAGCTTGCAGCCATGACGGCCATATCCTCATATCCGATTGCTCACTTATCTGAGCCTCAAAATAATAAAATAATTACTTTATCCGTTCCCTCACCGTTATGGAGCTACAACAAAAGGCTGTGATTACGATTTCCTTCTGTTAGGAAATTAGTGGACACAATTTTGGCTGTTCGACCTCCTTTGAGACGGATTGAAGCACTGGACTCTCCTAAAAGGCCCGAGACTAATATATGATGCGGCTGCGACAGGAAGGTCTGGGCAACAAAGTTTTTGAGGTTCTTCGACATATTGGATAGAAATAAACATAACCTAAACTGGCCTATTCAATGAAAATGAATTAGCTCTAGCAACCGTTATTGAGTAATTGTTATTGACTATGCCATCTTTATTAGTTCAAAGACCGTGCTTGGGAGTTGGTCTCATTTCAAGCTCTTGATGCAGGGGTGATGTTGAACAAAGATCATGGAAATCATCCTAATGAAACGAGCAGGTGATTCACTTCTGCCAACTGGAAATTGCGGTTTCTATCTATAGTAGATGGCTTAGTAATTGTCAAAAGGTCTCCTTTATATGGGTTGACCCAAAATGAAATTTTGACCCATGTGTTTTAACTTTGTTTTGAAAAATTCAGTAATTTCACTAATAATATGATATTATGATCTTTCTAACGTATCACAGTTATGAGATTTTTACCATTAAATTGAACTTTGGATGAATATCGTTCTATTTGACCCATTTTCACATTATCATTGAACTCATGGTAATTTCCAGATTGAACACGTACCAAGAAGCTCACATTATATTAAAGTTTGATATAGTTTAAGTTCTTTAGTCAAAAGTTGTGAATATCAACTGATGAAGGTATTAATATTGAGTTCATAGTAATGTGCTTGCAGGCTTGCAACGGAATTTGTAGGGCAGACTACGACTCACGTTATAGGATGGGACCAAGGACTGTTGGGAATGTGTGCCGGAGAGAAGTGCAAGTCGAAGATACGACTGTTTTAAAAAGTACAACATTCCTAACTCGGAGAACCCTATAGTTGGATACAGGTAAACATAGTTTTTATGCTTCTTTAAGTTTGGATCATTGAGCGAGTGCTTATATGTGTCATGATATTTTTTGGTTGCAGAGGTCGACATGATAAAAGAACAGTTTTCTAAGCTTCTTCTTGAAGAAGACATGTCTGGAGGGGGGCAAAGGAGTCTGTACAGCCTAAGCAATCTGAAACGCGATCACAATTGTATCTGGTGAGTGTGCTAACAATTATCATTTATTGTTTATATTAGTACATAGTTACATAGCACCATAGTTGTAGAAGAAAATGTAAACCTTTATAAAAGTATGGATGTGTGGTATTGAGTGTGTGGAACCAAGGTGTATTAAATACACTTACACAATCTTATAAAACTCATTTTTTTCACATATCCACTTTTTATAAGAGTTTATAAAAGAAGATAAAAGAGAAATGAGATGAGAAAATGTAAAAATATAAAAGAAGTAACTTACAGGCTCAAGATACTTAAGTAGACTTTTGAGTCGATCGCGAGTATGGTTATCTTAGTTTTTGCAGTCAAACGTACAATTAAACACACACTACCAGCCAAATATGTTATTAGATATTGTTCGCAAAATACAACAGAGAAATTGCAGATACGAGTTATGCAATAATGTCTACCTTTTTTTGGCATGTCAATGGTGCTTTTTGGTTAGCGATGCTTTTTGGTTAACTGTGACAAGGATGTGGTGCTAACAGTAACAACAGCTACATTTATCATTCGATATTGCGAAGGCAAGTTGATCTATTAGCTTAGGTTTATACGTTTATAGAGACTGTAGTTAGGCTTCATATATTACTGGCATAGTAGCTGAGCTCTTAAACATTGAAGAGACCAAGGATTATATAAAGGTAATGACTAAATGACCCAGCAGCTCCGCAAGCAATTAACTGCAAAGATATATATTTAAAGGTGGTAAAATGAACGTGGTTATGCCGAGTTGGGCATGTTTCATCTCTAATGGATCAAATGTGTTAAGCTAAAGGTTTAAACCATAAAGGGGATAGGTCAACAAGTCAGAAATTGTCCAAAAGTTTATCCAAATGCATATTATAAACTACTGTACCTGCTTATGTTTGTAGCAACAACTTACCTTTTTATTCATGATTAGCACAAGATTTGCTTATGAATTTAACACTTTGGAGAGAAAAAAGTGTCTGCACGTTGGCACCACCCGTTTTGACCCAGACTTACAGATTACATGTTTTGACCCGCTACTCACATGCTTGACCTAGCCATAGTATTAGTCCATATTCTGAAATGTACTTATACATGTCATCTTCTTCTCTTCAGAAATAAACAAACGAGACAACTTTCCCATCCTTTTCCTGTGAGGGCGCGTGAAATTGACGGGTGGTCAACAAATCCAGATTATAGATCTCTCATGAAACACGCAGTTAGTGTGAGCCTTTTACAGGAGGTTTAGGAAACTGGTGAAAGATCAAATAATGTCACATGCATATAAGGTTAGTGTCTGCACTCACTTCCTGAGACAATCAAACCTTCTAATCAATAGTTTTCTGAAACTCTTTTTGGGAAGACCAGATAGTGTACAAATACATCATGTATTTTTGTTATAAACTTGAGTGATATTTTTTTTCAACAGATGAAGCTGGAAAACAAGTCCACATTTATGGAGAAAATCTTGAACAAACATAGAGCTGTACAAATGAAAGCTTAAGAAATGAGTTGGAATAAGTGTTGCTGGTCAGGCTCCCATAACGCCTCACAAATTCAGATCCTTACGCAGATATGTCACGAGTTCTCTCACAGGATGCTTCAGATGTAGATCAGGTTCGGATATTGTTGAGATAATATGTATACCAATTATATATGTTGTTATTTCATATGAACTGTTACGAGTATTTGCGAGTCTATAAGCAATTCCAAACACCCATGATTGTATTTTCCTTTTGGGGCCAAAGAAGTGATTTAATAAGAATTAGCGTCAAGGCATTAAAGTATGATAATAACCCTATAACGATTGGTTTTTGTTAATTGCTTTGAGAATTTGCGGCTAATCTATTTGTTCTTGGTGTCTAACAGATAATACAAACAAAAGACGACCTGTTGTGGCTTATATTGTTACGAATGTGAATTCGCTCTACAAATAACAAAGTGGAATTAGTAATTGCACAAGCATTATGAGAATGAACAAAGTGTACTATTGTAAAACAAGTCAAAACCAAGTGCTACGATGCCATGTACACTTGAGAAGTGGGCTATTTTTGAAATTGCTCTATTCTTAAAACATTTTTATGTTTGATTGCCATGCTGGTATACATCTAGAAATCTGCTCATGTTCAGCCATTTAGATATCTACCACATCACACTATTCGTCAATGAAAACCGCCATAATTTTAAAATACCCGCGCTTCGCGGCGAAGCGCAGGTTACAAACCTCGTTTATATAAATGAGATGGGTTATTAATACCGCTCCTAGTATACAAGTAATACTCTATATCATGTTTTTTTTCTTTTACTAGTATTTTTTATTTTTCTTTTAATTTTATAATTTTGTTATATTATAAAACTGTAAAACGGAAAGTGTAGAACAAAAAATATAAAGTTAACAAGCCAAAAGTAAATTGCGTTTTTCTTTCCTTTTTTTCCTAGATTTCAGCACATCCTAAATCATAGCATAATGCAATTACAATGTCAATGTGCGTTGTAGTTCTATGTAAAACGAAAAGTGCGGAACAAAAAAATATAAAGTTTAACAAGTCAAAAGTACTAAACTGACAAAAGATACATAACAAAAACTCATAAAAAATTGTGTTGTACTGTAAACAGGAGGGGTTAAAGGTTCTATAAAAGACGAAACATGTAAACAAGGGGTTACTTATAACACCAACTCTTTATAAATACACAACGCTTTTTCTTCCTCTACGGCAGGCTTTCATCAAATGGGTAAATTGCGTTTTTCTTTCCTTTTTTTTCTTAGTTTACAACACATCCTAAATAATAGCATAATGCAATTACAATGTGCGTTGTAGTTCTATGTTTTCTTGATTCATTGATATTGATAATATAGTTTGTAATTACATCTTAGTCAATGTATCTAAGATACATAATATAATTTGGTTTTGTTTGCACGGAGCTTACATGGGGTAAAGCTTTTCAAATAAGGTAACTTATACAATAAGCTTCGTTTATTACATAAACATAAGTTTATGGAAGCTTTTATAAGCCTAAACTAGTTGAAATAGGCTTATGAAGGTTTACAGTTAGTCAAATCAGTTAAATACTCTTTTAAATATAGTGGATTATCACGTAAAAGCTAGAAATAGATATTTGAATCTAATTTGACATATTTTATGTGATTTTACATTAATAATATTTAGCTCCGACTAATTCGTCAAAAAACTTGATAAATGTATAAGCTCTAGCGCCAACCTACACACAGCTTAATCTCATTTAACCAAATATACTCTTTGTCTTTTCTTTTCTCCGTCGCAGCAATAAACTGTATCATTGTTGAGAGTTGAGAGGTTCAGACCTCCGAACGTCTTCAGGTGCTATCTTATGCTCCAAACTGTAACAAGGCGAGCAACATATGTTAGCCTCGTCCTAATTGTTTAGACATATACAAACTTTGCGCAAGAATAAGTATTTGTATAAGATTTGATGTAGGTACAATAAGATGAACATATAAAAGAGTGGACCCAATAAAATCTTCAGGGATATGTTTCTAGATGATTAAGACCGTTCAATCGGCTGAATTTGTGACCATTTAGCCAATTAGTCCAACTTCTACTTTCTTACTTTAGCAGGAGGGTTTGTTTTTGTTCCAAACTAAAAGTATCATGGACTTCAAAATTTGTCTTTGACTGGGGGGCTTTGGTTATCCTCTCATCGTATGAAGTGCTGTTTGGAACTTTGGATTCTGTTGACTACAGCAGAACCAAATATATGACTAAAGCATTGCTATCTAATATACTAAATGTTAAGAAAACCAGACCCCTCAAGGCCTCAACGATGCTCTAATAATAAATGGGACCAGTTCGATCTTTTACTAGAATACTAGTTGCATTTACATCTTTATTAGTTGATCATCATATAGAATAATTTTTACCCAATATCTTTCTTGTTAAACAGATTACGAAAAGTGTTTTTACAATAATGTGTGACATCATATATTCTTTTATAAATCATAAGGTGGCTTATGTTGATTTCTGAGCACCTATACTATATTTTATATGTCCCTTAAAGAAAGTTAAGCTCGTCTCTCTGTGTTCGCTTAAACTTACGAGTGTATAACAAAGGTTGTAGTTTGAAATTTGAACAATAAATTATGTATTACTAATGTACGTAAATACAAAAACCTTAAACTCCCACTTGTCCCAAAACGAGGATGTAACCCGCGATCCGTCGCGGAGCGCGAGGGACTAATGCTGCAACGGACCGATAACCCGTAAGGCTATTTTCGTAAACTGCTAAAAAAATAATTAAGTTAACGGTTGTTACTAACGGTCGTTACTAAACGTTCGTTAACTAACGACCGACCCAAAGGACTAATTTCGTAAATTGTTAAAAAAAAACACTAACGGTCGTTACTTAACGGCTGTTAAATGGGCCGATAAATGGGCGGGTGGTTTGCGGGTCGGGTAAACCGGCAGGTTTGGGTCGGTTTTCCCGCTAATTGTTAGTTTACTATAATACTCATTACAGACAGAAAAACGCACAACTTAGGAATATTATAATGGGTAAAAGCCATAGAATACCAACGTACTTTCTGAAATTTACCACAATGAACCATTTACTTTTTTATTACCGATATCACCAATGTACTTTCAAATTATTTTTCAACTTGAACAAAACGTTTGTACCGTTAGTTATTATGTGACAACGTTAGTCAATTTAGCTAACGATCGTTTGAGGAAGTTTCAAAAATCGTCCCTGTGGTTTTAATATATTTTTCTTTTTTTCGAAAAAAAAAATTTCGAAATTTTTTTATCTAAACTTCTTTTTCCTCGAAAATTTTTTATGTTTCGATTTTTTTTTCGAAAATTTTTACACATTTTTATAAAAAATTTTGAAATTTTTTTTTTTTTTCGAAAATTTTTTGAAAAAATTTCGAAAATTTTTACAAATTTTTTCGAAAATATATATTTTTTTCGAACATTTTTTTTGAAAAAAAATTTTGAAATTTTTTTTCTAAACTTCTTTTTTTCGTAAATTTTTTATGTGTATAAATTTTTTTTCGAATTTTTATTATAAAAATTTTCTCGATATTTTTTATAAAAATGTGTAAAAATTTTCGAAAAAAAAATCGAAACATAAAAAATTTTCGAGGAAAAAGAAGTTTAGATAAAAAAATTTCGAAATTTTTTTTTTCGAAAAAAATTGTTCGAAAGAAAAATTTTTCGAAAAAAAGAAAAATATATTAAAACCACAGGGACGATTTTTGAAACTTCCTCAAACGATCGTTAGCTAAATTGACTAACGTTGTCACATAATAACTAACGGTACAAACGTTTTGTTCAAGTTGAAAAATAATTTGAAAGTACATTGGTGATATCGGTAATAAAAAAGTAAATGGTTCATTGTGGTAAATTTCAGAAAGTACGTTGGTATTCTATGGCTTTTACCCTTTAAATAATATCACAAGTTTGACCCATTAAGGATCTCATAAGTCACCTACCATGAGCTTGTTTGATGTAGGCTCAAGCAGGATTTCCATCTTCATTGTGAATACTTAAGTATCACTCGAATGTTCTAGCAGCACCACAAGGATAATGCGTAGGACTCATATTTTAATCCTTGGTTTTCACCATTATGTGAAAGACAATAAACATGGAAGATGTCCAAATGAAATTAATTGATGATCTCTTGGTCTAGACTCATTGTGCGTATTGGTTTTTAGTGATCGGAGGCTAGAGCGGACTGCCACCTTTTCAATATCAACTAACTCGGAGTGAGAAAGTCAATAGATAACGTGTTTAGTCTCTGTGAGAAATGAAACAAAAATCTTTTAAGAGATTCTGAGTGGCTAGGGAGGGTTGTGCATTGCATCACTGGGTCCATGATGTCAGTCTTCAATGTCAGCAATCATCATTGTAATTCTGACAGCAGATGTATTGACTCGGTTTCTGCCTAAGTGTATGAAGGGCTTCTTTCTTTTCACCCTTTATCCTTACAATTATTTTTCATTCTTTAACCCCTTCAGTGCTTACCGAGACTTCATGACTACTACCTTGCTGGGTTTGTTCCAGTACTGGCTCCATCTCAGTTGGCACTATCCCCTTATTCTCACTTTTACTCCTTTTTAATGTCATACCTAAGGACTGCTACACTAACTAGTGGATTGTCCCTGGGTAGATCCCTCCGGTTCTGGCTGGATCATGGGAACTAATACCTAACCTTACCCACCTTATAACTCTAATAAAAGTAAATACATGGTCGGTCTTTTTGGTACTGTTCACCTCGCCATAAAACCAATTGAAAAACTCAATCAGGTACTTGTGATATAAATACCAAAGCTTTTTTTACCACGATTGTTTTTGATGTTCATAAATGCTCCCCCTCAACACGTGTATCGATAAACAAAAATGTTTAGCACACGAAGGATGGAGTATAAACATGAGTCCACAAAATCATATTTTTTTATTAGTTTTTATATTTAAATCACATTTTCTCCCCTTATCAAAAATGTCAAACCCTTTGATATTTTAGATATCAATGGATTCAAATATGTTAAAAAAACTAGGAGAAAAATGTGCCGATTATTCACAAGTCGAATAGGGAACATATTAATGCTCCCCCTCAAACTTTGAGGGTATGTGTTAGTGTCAGGTATAATAAGTTTGAAAGATTTTGAGTTTAACGAAAAACTCATGAAAAAATTATACATTGACACTTAACACCTAAAGATACACTACATATTTATAATAATGTACAAGATATGATATATACAAATAAGATGATATTGACCTGAGTATCGGAGTGATGAAATCATTCAGTTCACTGGATAAGTCTGTAGTCAACATCTCTTAACCTTCCACTCACAAAGCTTTTGAGACTCCTGAATATTCTCCTAATCTTAAGCCGTCTCTCAATCACCTCCATAAAGTCTTTACTCCTCCTCCTATCATCTTCAGACCAGATTCTACTTTCCATGCCCGAATTGTATTTGAACAACTTGAAGTCTTTAACTATGTGATTCAGCTTTTCTTAAATTCTTATCAATGTGGCATCACTGAACTTGTGCACCTCAGTCTCTCGCATCATCTTCTTCTGATCATTTCTGTCTCTGTAGATTACCGCCCTCGGCTTACTGACTATGGTGTAATCTTCTTTAAATAGAAAGTCAGATGCATCCCAATCCGGTTGAGTGAGATTGTGTTTCATTTGATAACTTTCAATCCCGAGCTGCAGATCTTCCACACGTTTTCTGATGACGATGTTTCTTATCCACAGGTTAACTGCGTTGAAGAGATCATTTTGTCGGCACACTAGATAAATGATTGAGGTGGATATGGAAATTAAGTAGGCTACAGATCTTCATAATCATTCGGATGCTGATTTTTGAAGTCGCTTTCGGAGATCTTGTATCATTGTAGTCAGTTTGCGGAGAATCAATCTCTTTTAGAGGTATAAACTGTATCTTCTAAGTCTTAAGACTGTTAACCACTGAGATCCGCATATGAGATCTGGACTACCCCACTTTCTGTGGGGAACTGTGTCTAGTGATGTTGATTTTCCTCCTTTTCATTACCACGTGTATGTTTCCATAGGTGCACTAATGTCGTTTACTATTCACTTCAATCCACAGTGACAGTAACGAGTTTCTCTAGCCCAAAGTCATGGATAGTAAATACTTTCAGGAATGGAATTTAGATAGGCATTCATCTTTTGTGGCTGCTGATACAAGGCTATTCCAGTCCTTATTGAAAGAGATTTGTGTTGGAATTGTTACCTGAGATCCCGGTAGACCTCTAAAGGTAATGGTTTTGCCTTACGGTCAGGCACAATTGAAGACCTCAAGATTTACCAAGTCAATCTTGTCAGTGAGTAACCGGTTGCCAGTTTCCATAAGGGAAATGCGTTAGGGTGGAATGGTTTGACTATCATGTAAGCTGGGCCTTCCAAGTCAGCTTTGGTGAGCTTTTTCTTTCCAATTTGTCTGCAATACCATTTGATGAACGAGCCCATATGTCTTGGCTAAAGCATCGGCCTAGTTATTCTCAGCTTCAGGTAAGTCATTCGGAGGAATAACCCAGTCCGGTTTAGGTGATACCGGTGTATCTTCTTCAGGAATAGGCTTTAACCAATCTGGTCTTGTCTTGATCTTCGGAAGGTAGGCAGCAGCGATATCTTCTGAATCTGAGAGATGCGTATCATTTGGTATTGGATCTTCATTTATAATCTGTACAGATGTAGAAGCTTGCTTTTGCTTGGAGGAGCTAAAGGATTTCTGAGCTGGAGCTTCTTTAGTGTAAGATAATTTCCAAGCTGTGAGGATGCTGACCTTGGGGCTGTGTGACCCAGAACCAATCGAATCAGAATATAATTACTAACGGTTACACGTATTTGACGTTTACGTATTATTAGCTGTACACATAATATACTACTCTTAAATTGCTACGTATAATACTAGAACCTAAAGTACGACGGAGCTTCTCTAGTGTCAGATAATTTCCAAGCTGAGGACTACTAACCTTGAGGCTGTTGTGACCCAGACGTATCAGAGTCATGACTTTTCTTCTTGTTCCGATTAGAGTCCTTAGGGGGAAATGGAAGACGATCTTGGTCATCATGGCGTCTCTTACGAGACTTATCTTTATTTGCAAGGAACTCCTCTCTGTTGTCATGATTCATAGATACTTCAAGAGCTTCATATAGAGCTACGTGTACTGGATGTGATTTGTACGATCCACTTTCAAACATTCGATCATGAAGAAGTTCTTTCATCTCAATTTCTGACAACTCTCTAAAGTGATCAAGTAGAGGAGCTTTGAGAGCGTTGTGGACAGATTCACTAACGACCTCATTGACATGATTGTCAATCTTCAAATAAAGTTCATGATTCTCTAGTGTGTAAACCCTGGAACCAAGAGCATTAATCTTCTTGTCCTGGTTTAAGATTTTTTGCTCGAGTTCAGCATTTATCTTTTCTATAGCTGAGACACGTGAGGCTAATTCAGTAACTTCAAAGCTTTGTGGTAGCGAAGGTGGTGGAAGTGGAAGGGTTGTTGTTGTTGCTTCAGTTGTATCTGCAATGAACAGTTCTTGAAGAGGAGAAGATACTAGTTTTGGAGGTGAGAGATCGATGATGGGTGTGGATAGAGGAGGAACTGATGTAGAGGCTTGATGAATGGGAACAATGACCATGGATTCAGCTTCCATTTCCACAGTAGCTTTCCTTGGTTCCTCTTCCGTAGGCTTATCACTTAGTAACTGATCATCAAAGGTGAAAGTATCATCTAAATTCTTCATAGTTGAGAGAGTCCCTGACGAGCTTAGAGGGTTCTCCAGGTGGATATGTTTCTCCATTGTATGTTTCAAGCTTTCATGAACTTTAGGGTAGACTGTAGCAATGAAATCGTCATGCATGGGCTTAGGGTTTGATCCAACAAGAGCCGCATGACTTTGTCTAGGGTTTGGTCCAACCTGGTCTTCATCCATGTGTTCATGCTCTGGTGGAGGTCGAGACTCGGGTGTTTTACCAGGGTCTGATCCAGCATGGCCTTCATCAAGTTCAGCTGTCTTTTCCTCTAAAACCACTGTGTGTGATATTTCCTCACCTTGTACATCTTCTGCATAAAGAACCTCAGTGTTTGTAGTACTGTTAGTAATGTCGGTATCAACCTTAGTTTCAGCATCTGCAGGAGATGGAGTATCACGAACGATATTTGCAGATGTATCATGCCCAGGATGCGCAGAGGGTCTAGTAGCAGTAGCCTGAGACACTGGAGTCCGCCTCTGAAATATATATTGATCCACGATACTTTTCTTCTTTGGCTTGTGCAGATCTAGAAGTGACTCAGTAGCTTGTTCATCAGTTGCAATGCCTTTACCCTTGCCTTCAACCACCGGGAGTTTCTGAATGGTATCTGAAACAGGTTCACGAATGGCCACACCGCCAATAGGTGCTTGACCTTGTTCCTGAAATGACGCCAAGCTCATTTGTATAGCTCGCGTGAGATTGGGATCATCACCTTCACCTTGAGGTTCAGGTTCATGGTGAACCTCTGCATCTTCATCAACAAGCTTGAGTGGACTCTTTCCATTTCGAACTTTCGCAACTTTACCCTTGCGACTTTGCTTTGTGGGATAAGGCTTGGATATTTTCTCTTTCACAGGCTTTGGTTGTTTACCTGGTGCAGGTTTTGCAGGCTTGTCAGCTTTGGGAACTGACTTCTTCTTACCACCTTTTTTTGCTTGGATTTTGCGAGCAACCATTTCCATATATTACTGATAGTACTCAGACTTTTGAATAGCTTCTGTCATCAACTCCTTTAGAATAGGCATTCCAAAAACTTCATACATTTCACCTTTTGGGACAAACTTAAGATTGCCATGAAGAAAGTCATCACCCGTAACATGCCTAGGCGACTCAGATCTCATGTGGATGTTATATTTGCTTCCCAAGTAATAGATTATTAGCTTTGTGAATCGACAATAAGGGATGACGTGAGGAGTTGGCTTCTTGGAAGGAATTTTATTACTATCCTAATAAGAAAAGAAGGTTTGGATTCCTTGAACAAATTCTTCCCACAGAAGTTTAGCATAGTCAACATTGGTTCTAGTCACAATTCCCCACAACATTTGTTGAACAGGGTGTTTTGGTTTGTCATTCCCAGAAGTCTTGCCAGTTAAGCACTGGTTGATCAAAGACAGAATTGCTCTCCACAGCTTATAAAGGTTGTTCACATGCATGTGGGAAACAAAGTGAATTACTTCAGGATAACCCAGCTCGTTCACGAAACCCGTAACTATTTCACCAGCTGGAGGTGACACAAATGGATTGGCTGGGTCTACAGGAGTAATCTCCAAGGCATGGCAGAGAAGATCAGAATTAAGAGTAAACCACTGCTCGTCCAGTTGAAACCTGTATACACCAGTCACTGCTTCCTATGTCAGAGTGTTCCAGCACTGTTGTATATAGATAGATGGAACATTTGCTGATGCAACGAATGCTCTGAAGAAGTTTGTGTTATGGAGGATGTCAACAGATATGCAGAAAATTGGATTATTTTGCAACTTCTGTAGATCCAAGAGAAGATTGCTTTTCCCATAAGGTAAGCGTGCCTTGACGGGGACCAATTGCTCATCTGATCTAGTAGGAGTAGGTAAATTCTCTTCTGACATCTTATCTACATAAGAATATCAACATAGATATACACAATAGCAGATAATTAATGTTAGAAGACAATATTAGCCTTGAGTTTAACTTGTCATGCCATGTTTGATTAAGTCATGATTAAATTTGGTTTGATGAAACACCACACATTGAGACACGGATTAAACAGTCAAGTTAACCTAGGTCAATAGTGCAAAAAGTATCCCACATGCGCAATTACAAGTTAAGAAAGCCCGGATGGGAGTTAGCTATGTAATTGGGCCTATGGAATGGGCCTTGAGTGGTTATTGGGCCAAATCATAGGAGTTTGGCCCAAACCGCCATGGCTAAAATGATATTTTAATCAAACCGCCTTAACCAAACCGCTATGAATATTTAAATCAATTTTAATCAAACCGCCGCCATTTTAGAAAAATTCAAAATAGCGGTTTTAATATTTTAATAATAAAAATTATTCTTCATCAAACCGCTACCCTGTAGCGGTTTGCCTGCTTACATTAAAATATTCAATTATAATCAAACCGCTATCTGGCACATCATGCAAACCGCTATGAAGAATCTCTTGGCAAACCGCTATCATGAAGATCTAGCAAACTGCTATCTAGAACAAAATACTAACAGTCAAACCTCTACGAAGAACACCATACTTAAGTTCAATTTTCTTGCAATTTGGCCATTCCAAATATAATTCAAGGCATCCTAAGTCTTCCTAATCATTCAACAATCAACTTTAACACCCTAAGATTTAACATTACATCATAATCAAGCCACAATCTGACTCTTAATCCACGAAAACCTTTAGACACTTAAGGGGGACATGCAAACATGCATTGCTACTCTAACAAGACATTATACCAACATATAAATGCACACCAACTGATTTCAACAACAAGCAACACGCTGTTGACTTTTAAAAAATCAACCCATACACGAAAATAAATAGATCAGGCAATATATTAAAAGATGATCTCAACAAAGCATCAAACTATCATTATCTAGTCCTAAACATCAAATCCCAGCAGAAATACCAACATTATAAACACACATAATGATTTTGATCAAAAAAGAATAGAAAATTAATCATATCACACAAATGTAATTGATCTATGTTAAGGCAATCATGATCGAGTAATTAACATCCAAATCCGCACCTATCCCACCAACCAATTACACAATCCAAACAACATTTAAATTTTTTGAAACCCTAGGACTATTTTCTAGAGATTCTACACGTTTTAATGAGTTTTGGAATGATTCCTTTCATTTACTGATAGATCTAAGGAAGAAGAACAACATTTGATCATTACCTTAGCAAGAAAAGTCCTAGAAATCAAGAATTAAAGATGGCGAGTTGCTAGTGGCGATTTGAGATACCACGTGAGTGTTTTGAGAGTTTGACTGGAATTTTTAGGTTTGACCAAGTTGCCAAACCGCCACCCTTTTATACCCCTAAGTTTCAGATATGACAAGATTGGTCCTTAGGCTTTCATCCTTCTTTTATTATTGGTTTAAAGGTTTTCTAAGGATAAATAAGTTTGAAAGATGGCAGATTTAGTCCTTGTAGTTAAAAAGATCTAGGAAACAAGTAGCAAGTTGCACATAAGTCCCTAAACTTTCTAACTAATAACAATTTTGGCCCTTTGAGTTAAAATTAATTAACTTCCCCTCAAATTATAACCCCGTATAACTCCAAAAACCTTATCCATTAATTGTGAGATGTTTTTTGAAAACCCGTGTGATGCAATAAACTTGAAATCACTCTCCCCTTCAAACAATGACCCATTTTCTATTTAATGAGCGGTAGTCATTGTTTGAGTTGAAAATTTTATTGTGAAAGCCCGAATTGATTAATTTTCAACAACACTTTTTACACCATGATTAACACAAATAATTTTGAAGAATCAATTAAGAAGAAAATTATTTGGTTATAAAAACGAAGACTTCTCTTCCGAATAAGAAATAACGCACTGAACGCACATTATTCCTTGGATGCACGGATGTTAAGTAATCCATGCCCGGGAAAAATTAATTTCCCGTTGTTAGGAACAACTGTCTTTTTGGCGACATGCTTCCCTTAGTTTGAAAAGCGGGTTGCAGTCAGAAATAACTGCAAGCCATGAAGACATGTTTTAAAAGGTTTAAACTTCTGCTCGAACTTTATTTAAAGACCCGTGTCATTATTAAATGACATTTCTAGGTCCGTAAATATTATCGAATTATAGAAGACATGTCTTGAAAACTATTTTTGGTATTTTCAAATTTTCTGATTTTTTTTGTAGGTTTTATATTTTTCTATTTAGTTTTTGTGATTTAAAGATATATACAAATGTACATAGGATACATGAAGTCGATTCCCCGTCATATGTTTTGAGCATCCTGAGTCCAAATACCAAAGGATGATCTGTAGGACCTGCATTTGAAAACAGATGAATATGGAGAGTTTGGTACGTTGGATCCCTAATTTCTGTTGGGGTCCTGTTGGTTAGCACACACAGTAGGTTTCACAGAATCATTAATTGACTGTGGCACAGCTGTAATGGGAGTGACAGTGGAAATTGCCTTTTCCTCTTTGTTTTTATGCTAGTACCTAGTTAATGGTTTATGAGAAGTGTTACTAAATCTCTTAGTTATCACAATATCACTAGTACTAACGTTTTCAGGTTGTTTTACAGGCACTACTTTGGATTTAGTAAACGTAGTTAAAGGGCACTGTTCTCCTAAAGTGAATTTCTTGCCAGTGGGCTTCCACTGATAACCGACATTGGTAAACAATTTTCCAGTTGCCTGCCAGACTTGCTTGACCTCCTTAACTCTCTAAACCTTGTTGACAGGGGGTTTCTTAACAAACTTCAAAGATTTCACAACACATTTATCATGATTAAAGGATATTAAGCATTTGTTACAAGTTTTGAAAACAGAATTAGAAGTCGAATTAATTATAGTACGCTTAGAGCTAATACTAGAATCAACATAATTATTTCGTTTCGCACTAGATTTATTATTCATAGGATGGTTTTCTACTGTTTTTGGGTTACTTTTAGCTGGCAAGGTCCTATCTTTCTTTATATTGCTCCTAGGCTTTGACCCGCTAGCTGCAGTGGCACCTTTTACTCCTGTAGAGGGAATCTCAGGTTCATTAGTCTTTTTCATTTTCTGTTGCTCAACATGTGTTTGTGTGTTATGAGTTGAAGTTTCATATGGTTCCACAAAAGTAACTCGCATTTTCCTAATAAAAGGGGCAGTAGCAATCTTTCTATCTCTTTTATTAAAATCTTTCGGACAAGTGCCAATCACATATTCAAGCAATTCCTGAGTGTGTTTAATGTAAAGGCAGTCACATGCAAGTGAGCTATCTAATGGTTTTTCAGCCCTAACCTCTTATACAATCTCACGTAGTGTTTCTACACTTTTCTTAAGATATTTGAGATAATCTAGATGAACTTCCCTATTATTCCTATTGGGAAGGGGGATTGGTTCAACATCGATAGCATACATACCAGGAGCAAGAACTTTTGGTTTTTCCGTAGGCATAGTGACGCATGGCATTTTTCCTTTTATCTGAGCTTTTAGGTTCTCAATTTCAGCTAACAAAGAAGTTGTCTTTTCAATAGTTTTAGCATACATAAGCTTGATTGAATCATACAGTTCCTTGTAATGCTGCTTAACTTTTCATTTTTTGCCCTAAAACGCTCAGTTAGATCTTGTAGGGCATTGACTTTTACAGTTAAGGCTTTGTTCCGAGAATCTAAGGCCTTAAAAGTCAAGAATGGGATCGGCATCACTATGTTTCGCTTGCAATCGAGAAATTTTCTCTTTCAATTCTCTAATCGTATTGCCCCTTCCTTGAAGCTTTTTTTGAAGTTGCCCGATTACAAAATCAAATTCAAACGCAGGAGCATTCGAAGATGTCTCTGATTTTTTGTTTCCAAAACGTTCCTTAAGATGTTGATACTTCAATTGCAAATTTAAGTGTTACACCTCAAGTTTGGAAAAATGTTTTATCATCTCATCATGATCATCTTTTTGAATCTTTTGTGTCAAATTAGAATTTTCAGCTTCAAGTTCGGCAATACGTTTTTGTGCAACAATGTAAGCATCATGCATGTCAGAAAATCTAGATACAATAAGCACATAATCTGTTGCAGTATAAAATACATCTTTGGACAAGCATTCAGCAATTAGGTTCTTATTATCAATGAGAAGATTTTTCCTCTTAATTTCATCGCACTTCTTTTCAACAGCATGTTGGTCCACCTCAGCCTCCATTTGATCAAAAACTTCTTTCATTTCCTTAATTTCGTTGACGAGAGCTGTTTGAATTCCCTCAAAATGTTCTTTGCTTGTTTTAAAAAATGGGATTATCTCGGTGTGATAACATGTATTTGTTTGTTCAAAACCCCTTTCCCCTTCAGTAAGACCCGTAGGTGTGATCCTCTTTTTACAGGTTTTATCAAATTCTGATAAAAGTTGTACTAGAGAATAAATATTTACTTGTACTTAACTTTTTTTAGGAGGACT
Source organism: Tanacetum coccineum (assembly GCA_026074375.1). Taxonomy (NCBI): domain Eukaryota; kingdom Viridiplantae; phylum Streptophyta; class Magnoliopsida; order Asterales; family Asteraceae; genus Tanacetum; species Tanacetum coccineum. The sequence continues at coordinate 15,505 of BQNB010056445.1, read as the reverse complement.
TTGGGGACTAGCTTTTCAGGTGTATTGGGAGGATACACCGTCATAGATGTAATTGGTTTTGCAGATTTGGCCTTTTCTTTGAGAGCTTTGGCCTTCATTTTGAGAAGACAATCAGACCAAAATATCTGTTCAGGAGTTAATTTTTTCTGAGGTGTGAAAGCCGCTAAGTAGTTCTCTTTTGAGTAATCATGTGGTGTAATCTTAACCTTTTTTTTCACACAGTATGTGTCTTTCATTTTTTTCAATCATTTGTTTCCTAGTAGTCTCAGCTATCTCTAGGGTATCCTCTGAGCATGGTTCTAAAAGGCACGCAAAGGCCTCGCAATGGCCTCGCAAAGGCGTGAGGCGTGACCTCTACGCTACGCTATAGGCCAAGGCTTGGGCTTAAGGCTTGATGTGAGATGAAGAGTGGAAAAACGTGATAAAACGTGATGCGTGGAGGCTTTTTTGAATTCAAATGAAAAATATTACATGCAAAGATAGTTTCTTGACTTTATTCGTTATGTATGACACTTTTTGTAAACTTAATATATTTGTAATATGATATAAATATATAAATATATTTTTATTTTCATATATTATGCCGCTTTAAGTCACGCCTTCAAAACGTCATGACTCGCCATGGCTCACAAAGGCGTGAGGTTTGGCCATGCTGTCACGCCACGCCTCACGCTATTTATAACCTTGCCTCTGAGTCATGAACTAAGGCACCAGCATGGTTAGTCTTGAGAATCTCATGACCATTATATAGAGTATGTTGAACTTGCTTTGCTTTAAACAGATAAAAGGGGTTCTTGTAGCCTTTTGCTACCCTGTTGACTTCATCATAAAAGGACTTAGGTTTGCACAACATATGGACTGTTTGAAGAGACTGATCTTGTTTATATATCTTATCTTCGACCTTTTCTTTTAAGTGTTTCATGTCCAGAAATTCTTCAAGGAGCTTATTTTTCTTTCTGTTTAAAATCTTGTTTTAACGTTGATACTTCTTCCCTTATTAACTTGTTATGGTTAAGGGTAGAGTTAAGTTTCATTTTAACAGAATGAAGTTCCTTTTGTAAAGATTATTCCTTAACATTACGGTCTTTGATAATCATTCTCATTTGTGTATCAATCATCAGTTCTTGTTCATTTAGTTCAAATTTGGCCCTTTTTTCATAAACCTAAGCTAATTCCTTATATCTAGCAAGTCCAGCAGTTAGGGATGCATTAACAGTATTGTTAGAAGTGACACATTGGGCATCTTGCTCATATATATCATTAGGAATAATCATTACTGCATCATTAGGAACAGAAGATACATCACTGTGTACAACTTGGTCTTCGTTGTCCTACACATACTGTTCATACGAGATAATATTACTATTACTCGTATATTCAGTCTCTCAGTCAACAACGTCATTTGGTTGTACATCATTGTGTATCTCTTGTTCCTCATGAGACTCATTCATATTATCGAGACAATTATCATGATCTTGTACCTCAGAGAGTGTGTCAGAATCATACGATGGACCAGCTTCAGCATAATCTGGATCAGCAGAGGAGAGATTGGCCATGAACTTGTCTGAGCAGTAGGAGCTTCATCAACATTAGAGTCGAAGGCGTCACATTGATCAGGTTGAAAGATGTTGTCTTCGTTCTGGGCTGTGACATCCGTTAATTTTGAGGTCAGTAACCGAAAGCAAACGTATGATATTAGACTCTTTTAATTATTTATGGAGTCACTTTTATATGGTTACATTACTCTTAGCATTTAATGCTTGATTTGGTGCAACTCAATTTTCAAGTAAATGTTTATCCCGAGCTTTAAATTCTATTTTCTAATTTATAGAATTTATCTTATTATTCTTAGTCGATTTAGTAAAAATCGTCGTTTTTAAAGTATTTGCGAGTCAAGCTTTGAGATAATTATCGTTATTAACGATCTGTAGAAATCAACAACATCCTTTTTTAGCTCTGAAAAACGCTCATTTATTTTTATTTTAGTACTTTTCGATTTTTCCCGCGTTCGGCCGAAACCGCGTCAAAATAGTATTTTTTTTCAAATTATAACGTGTCAATTCAAAGTTTGGGCCCAAGTTTTTATGTAATACAAATTTAACAAAATAATAATAATATCCCAAGCACATAAGAGGGTCCGGTTACACCAAAACCAAACCAACGTCCCCTTAAACTTTTTTATAAATATGGAAGCTAACTAGTTATTAACCCCCTATATATATATTGCATCATTACTCCACTTTTTCCATAAAAAACACACAAATCCAACAACAACAAAAAAAAACTATGTCGTCCCCTCCTTCTCACTCTACTGTGCGACGCAACTCCCTCCAAAACCACCAACATCATCACCAAAAATCCCTAAAATCCATCCCATTCAATCCCAAATAAATTATAAACTAAACCCCATCACTCTTTTTAATTAAAATCCACCATGCATAAGATTTTCCCAAGTTCTTGATTTTCTTGATTATTAATTTTGAAGGGTTTTGATCTAATTGAGGGTAATTCAAGTAATAAGGTTTTGAATACAAGTAATTTTACAAGATTTGGAACAATAAAAAGTTTGGATATTGATTTTTGAGGGTTGTTTGGATTCGGCAATAACAAGAAACCCAAGAGGGTTTGTGGGTTTTGATTTTTCTTGCATTCCTAAGTGTTTGTAAGTATTTGTAAGTATTTTTGTTTACCTTTTTATGTTGATTGAATTACATATTGTGTGCTTGTATTAAATTTTATATTGAGAATCCATGGATTGTGTTGCATGTTATGTTTTGAGGTAGATTGTTGGTTTGAGGTGTTAGTGGAAGGAGATAGGCTAGTTTAGAAGCGTTGGCAATGTTCGCGACGCGTGAAATTAAAGTATTGAAGGGGTTTAAAGCTACCCGTTTAGATTAGAAAATTAGACGCTTAATTCGGCAAAGTCAAAATTGTTAAAACTGAAAATCGATCTTAGAATTTTGATAGAGGACGTTCCAAGCTTCGTTTCGATATAAGGCACGACCCGTAACTCTCAAAACCGAAGTTTTTATGGTCAAAAGAAGTCTAGAAAATGTTTTGCCAAAATTCTGCATTTATTTGAAAATAGTGGTTGCTGTCTTATTCGAAAAAGGGCATTTTTGTCATTTTCTGAAAGTTGTTCGGAAGGCCGTTTTACTTTTTCGCGAGGCTAACTAAGTCTAAAAATGCTTAATGACGGGTCTAAAACTTAAAAGAAAATTTACGTTTTTTCTTTTAAAAAAATGTAAGTTTCTGCAGAAACTTGCAGGGGTATTTTGGTCATTTTCTATTGGGTTTCGGGTCTCGGCTAAAACTAAAAAGTTGTCTGAAACGTTGTTTCGCTTCAAAAAGCTTTAGAGTCCGAGTCGTGAAAACGTAATTTAGCGGGTCGAAAAGCTTAAAATAAGTTATGCGTTTTTCTTTTTTTAGTTACATCAGACCTGAGAAAAGGGTATTTTCGTTATTTTCTGTCGAGTTTCGGGTCTCGGGTAAAACTAAAAAGTTGCTCAGAATGTCGTTTTACTTTCCCGCTAGGCTAGTTAAGTTTTAAAGTGCTTTACAACAGGTCGTTTTTTATGAGTCAAACTTAAGAAAAACTTATATTTTAAAAAGTTAAAGATGGCAAAATTTTTAGAAAGGGTCAATTAGTGTTAGAGAAAATGGTTAGGTGTAAAATACCTTAACAAAAACTAAACGGCAACTAATAAGTAGACATGCACTCGTAGGTTGTGTCAAAAATCATAATCTTTTAAAACGGGTCAAAATGGGTAAGTTTCATTAAAATTTCATATTAGTCGGAACGGGTTAAAAAATAGAATAAAATCTTAAGACGTAACACTTAGTGCGTATAAGTAAGTTTGGCGCGCACATGGATTCTACAATATAAGATTTACATGTATGTCGGAATATATATTTATACTTATGCAAAATATGCACCTTCTTATAATCATATTTTCTTATACGCGGACCACTATTATTATAGGTCGCGGTTGAGTTGTTGACATTCTTCTTCCTTTGTTGATTTTCTCGATCGATACTCCTATCTACGGTGAGTTTCTCACATTCCTCTTTTTACATGTTTTAAATGTTTTGGGGTGGAAAGCATGATGTGTCGTTTGTTAAGCAATTACTTTTAAGTAATTAATCTTTTGAGCATATTTGAACTTGAACTTGTTTTGAACGTATGGATCTTGATTTGAACTTGTTGAACTTTGAAAACGTGTTGAACTTTGAACTTTGAACTTGATATGTATGTTTTTTGATGCTTGGAACCCGCCACTACTTTTAACTCATTATCCCCCTCATCGGGATTGAGACGTTAGTACTTATGGATAGCGCTATTAGGAGATTAGCCCCTCCTCACTCCCCGCACAAGGGTGCATAGTACTAAGTGTTTGTGCCACACTATACAACTAGAACTTGATTGGATGTTGGAACGGTTAGGCTGAATACGTTTAAGTAGTGCCTCGCATAATTGCTATAACATACATATACATTGATTTGTTTTGGACTCTCAACTTGTTTGGAAATTGATTTTGGTTTGGACAACAGTTTTTGATAACTTGCCATTGAGTTGGCAAACTATTATCGGACATCTACTCTTTTCTAAAACTATATTTTGTGTACATAATCTTGTAAGCTCACCAACTATTTCGATAGTTGATCGTTTTTATCATGCTTTTCAGGTGACATTCCTAAAGTGGAAATTTAATGTACTTGCACTTGGACTTGTTCAAGATGTCCACTTTCTTCCCCGTTACTGTCTTTTTGGATATCCATGTTCAGAAGAAAAACAACTTATGTTGACTTTTGTACTCTTTAAACTTGTATTTGGTATTGTTGTGATTCGGATAACTTTCTTTTATCTTAATCATGTATGGTGTTTTATCTATCATCTTGTGTGATGTTTATTAATATGTTACACCTCACAGTTCTGCCTTGATGGGGTGTGGCACATTGGTAATCAGAGCCTAATGTTATAGAGAACGCCAGTTTTATTTTCAAAAATAAAAATCTGAACTATAACCAAAATGATTTTCTTTTTCTAAAAACACTGAACATGAAACGAGTCGACTAGTCCGAGTAGTTGCATCATTAGACCTAAATTAGACATAACTTGATCAACTATGTCTAATTCAGGGATTATCATGCAACACTAGGTATAGTCATTATTTTAAACAAGTTTAAAATCGACTTTCCACTTTAGTCACTGAAAAGCATACTAGGAATTATGTGCACCGTACAATGCATGCTTTTAGATGTCCACTATTTGATTTTAGTACATCATGCTTATTTGGATTGATCCATTTATGTTATGAGTTTGCTTTCACATCAGTTACTGTCGTTATAGTGTCACACTGTCCCTAAGCACCTTGTCATCTAGGACACCGTTATAGTCACAATATGTCCCATAGATCGTCTTTGCGCGCTAATGATTTTGCGAGTGAGTCGCGACGTGCACCTAATTACTTTTTGTACCTTTACCTTGCATAAGAACTTGAGAAGGACTCGTTGATTGATTCCGAGTAAGAACTCAAGGCGAGCAGCAGGTGATATATATATGCACGACATGTAGAGACGTTCGTTCTTTCGCTATTAGAGCTACGTAGAACTATATTTTGGTCATGTTCTGTTTTATTTCGTCATGCTATTAAGCCAACTGTTTTGGCTTTTAATGTAAGCATTCTTTGCTTGTTCGCAAACACCATGTTCAGTAATTCAAGATTTTGTTTTTGAGCGACCCCAAAGTTGAGTCAATTTTTCAAAAACATTAAGCTTTTTACCAACTTCTACCTTGATTTCATGACAGTTCTTGTTTAATGAGTTGTGAAATTAGGCTTCAAGTTGCTACATGGCTTAAGACTTTTGAAGAATTCACTCGAGGATGGGTGAGGCTTGGATGTGTGGATGTGGATACTCAAACGTCGTGGATGCAACGCGACTATAGAGAGACTAGGGTTGAAAGCAGAAATGCGCGGCATTTTGTCCTTACCCTACCGTGTTGATTGCAAACGACTATTTCTCATCCACTATGTGGATTGACATTGTTTTTATCGTGAAAACCTGTTACTTAAACGTTTCATTCTTGAAGACGTTCGATGAGACGGATTACGTCATTAGTTGCCTTAGGAGCAACTCGTCTTAGAATGTTACCACTCTAGTTGTTTGGTTGTATGACCATCGCATAGGAGACCCCTTTTGAGATAAAAGGATTGATACGAGAATGAGAACCTTATACTCAATACTGGTTAATTGTGTAACCATGATAACAATTTTCGTCCTGGTGTTGTGTTTCGGAGATGGTACTTATTTGGACAAGTCGAAGTCCTTTGGTAACAAAACATGTACAAGTGAGGTACTTTTTGAACATTTTTTAACGGGATGCACTTATATTTTTCAACGGTTACATCGCTTTAGCATCAAAATTTATGTATTATAAATACATCTAAACACCAAATTTTATTGAATATATTTATTCAACCCGCGTTCGAAAAAAAATGTTTTTTATTATCAAAATATAAATTCTTTTGTATCGGTATCGTTGTGTTTGGTTACTATGACTTCAAATTTTTGAAAAATCCTTATTATGACTAAAAAATCTTACATTATATATAACAGGATAAAACAATGTCACCTCATGCAACATAAATGCCACATCGTCACCAAAGAATGCCACCTCACCCATAATTCAATCCATGTCACCAATTTGTAATCCACCTAGGCAACCAACAAAGCCACATAGGCGTTTTTTATCCACGTGTGCATGAGTGAAATCCCGCAAAATTAATTCGTAATAAAAATGCTTTAGCCAAGATTCGAACTCGGGTTGTTATGCCCAAGACATAACATCTCAACCACTTAGGCATTTCCCACATTTGTGTTAAATTTGACAAACCAAAACTAATATAACACACCTCATCATGTAAGTTTGAATTCAAAACTGAAATAAACACTTGGAGGGAAACAATTTGACTCAATACCTAAAAATACGAGATTCAATATGCTAAATTGCAAAGAAAACGCATAACAGTTGAAAAAAAACAGATGTGGTATTAAATTCATAGACCAATTTAACTTTCAAGACCAAATCAGATCTTCATCCCACAAAAAAACACTTAATTAGGGAAACTCATCAATCAACATTAATTCCTTACAAATCAATTCCTAAACACCAGTCAACAATTCAATTGTTTGATAAACCCTCAAACTAAACGCACAATTTTACATAATCAAACTTCAAATAATCCAAATCACAGGCGGGTTGTATACTGTGATATATTGAGGGAAAAATTCAGAGGTTTGTGTGTTTCACGGTTGTGAGTCACGATTAAAAAGACAATGACACGGGTATGCTATTGATTTTTATAATTTTTTTATATCATGACCTGTTTATTGATTGATTTGCTTTTATGTTTATTTGTGTTGAAATCATAATTTGCATTCATAATCAGTTTCATGATGAGAATGTATATTGCATACTATAATCAATGGAGATCATTACACGTCATAGTCCAATCACTGCCATCAAGTGTCTGTTACAATTCCACAAATCATAGAATTTTGATTTTTTTTTCTAACGCTAATCATGAAGTGGATGTTTAGTTAATTCATTCTAATCTTGCTAAAAACCAGGTTTATGAATTCATGATTCTATTAAAATAAAGTGATTGAATACATTTATATTTTTTCTGTATATACATATGATTATTCTATTATAGGGATTTGCAAGATACGAAGAGAACCGGTAGTTGTAGAAACCGTCTTATGCGTCGTCTGGATGCATTGCTATAATATGTTAGTTGTAAGAATTTTGATTTTTTCCTAACGCTAATCATGAAGTATAATGATTTTGTGTGCTTTATGAACTCATAACTTTAATGTAGTAGTAAGTTTCCATCATTGTATTTTGTATAATGTAGTATTTCAAAAGCAGAGGTTATGTCGTTAATGGCCACAACTGATTCGGTGATATGACTACTGCTGTTGATGCAAAGGAAGAAGTGAAACAAGCTGTTGCAAATGATATAGGATGAACATTCTTTTCTTTTTGTTGCTTAATTTAATAATTTTACATAGAATGGGTTGTTTGCGTATTGATTTTTTAAATTCATTATTTGCTTATTTGATCAGATTTTTAGTTCAGATTAATGGTTATGATGTTCTTCAAAGTATGTATTGGTATTAATACCGTAACCTGAATTTTTGTTGCAGAGGATGGAGGTTGAATGAATCTAGAGGGCCTTCGGAAGTGCATGACCTTGAGATACTCAACAAAGAAAGGTCACTCTTTCTATACCACAACAACACCTGATGATGTTTTGGTAACAAATTTGAAGGTAAATGTTAGGTCTTCTTTATCTTGAATCATACATTATCAATCATGGAAGCTTAGAGAGAATAGTAGTGGAGGAAAAGTATTTAAATTTCAAATGTTATAAATGGAGGGAAAAGGGAAAATGTTTATTACAAAAGCATCACCCTCTAATGATGATTAGAGGGGTATTTATAGGAGAAGGAAGGAGCCTTCCCTTCCTTTATTTTTCACTTCTAGTCCCTAATCTTTGGTAATTATGCTATTTCATTCTTTTAGCATAATACACCTTATTACAAGCTACTTTATACTAAACAAAATAAAGACTATTAACTAAACCACATAATCGACACTTTTTATGAACCTAACAATCTCCCCCTAAGGGTCGATTATTCTGGGCGTTCTCTTCGAGGTCCAAGTGGTCTTCCATTCACATACATCTCCCATCTTCTCATTTGATTACGATGCTTCAATCTAACTTCAATCTCTTCTTCAAACAATTTCAGATACTCAACTTCATCATTGGTGAGTTCTCTTTGTACATAACCATACTTCACATCATTATTGTAACTTTTTAATCCTTCTAGTACTCTGTTCAATGTTGCATCACAAAACTTATGAATCTCTGAATGTCTCATCACCCTTTTCTCTTTCTTGCTATTCTTGTATATGATTCCATGCACGGGCTCATAGATGATAGAGAACATTCTGTGCTTTTCAACTCCTGGGAAAGACATTGTTGGTGCAGTGAGATTAACTTTCTGTTGATAACTTTCAATTCCAAGCTGAAAATCATGCACTCTTTCCCATATCACTGAACTTCTGATGAATACTGATAAAGACCATAGCAACCCTGTTTCTGCATAGTCAGGAACCTTGCCATTCATAATCAGCAAATACATATCCTCAATATCATTCTTATTGAGATTCTTGTAATCAGGCTCGGTAATCGACACAATGCACTCATTAGCTCTTCTTGCAACTATCTCTGTGACAAACTTGTGTTCATGACCCAATTCCCAGTATGTCTTGATAACTTGAATGATCTTTGAGTTCGAATAAACCTCTTCCTTTGGTTTTCCAGGCTCTTTTTGTTTCCTTATGTAGAAGATCTTTGCATGAGGATTCTTCCAATGTTCAACACCATATCGAGCATAAGGATTAAATTTCTTAACACACTTATTCACCCATCTGGAAGTTCGTTCTTCGATATCATCATCATTAAAGATGATTGCTGGAAACTTGTGAAGTGACAATACGATTTTCTCAGGCCCTGAACTTCCTTTCTTCAGATACAAAAGGTCTTGATTTATTTTTTCATTATGTCATCATCTTGCAGATTGTGATACATGTCTCGAGCACGTCTTGATATTTCAGGAAAGATAGTCATATAATGACTAACGATGATCTTTGTAAATCTTGGATACGAAATCAAAGATGTTGGATGATGAATAGAATAGTAAATTCCTTCCCATAGAAGCTCTGCATAATCCACGTAAATGTTATTGACAAAGCAATACATTATTTGCATAATCTGCAACGGTGGTTGATCCCATCCTGTGACACGTGTTGTCAAGCACTTGGAAAATATCTTGCATAATGTTTGCCACGTTGCCAGAAACCAGTTGTTCTTAAGCTGACGATGTCTTCAGTTTCCATTGTAAAACCTAATTGTTGTTTATAGAATGGAACCATGTCAGAAAATGTTAGTGGTGGCACGAATGAATTATGATTGTTGTCATTTGCTTGAGGTAGATGAAAGATTGTTCTGAAGTCATCCAGTGTAAGAGAAAGTTCTTTCTTGTCCAACATAAACCTGAGCCTATACTTTGAACAGTCTTCCTTCAGAGTATGCCAGAACTGTGCCATATATATCCATGGTACGGAGGAAGAAGCTGCAATGCTAAATCTTAATGGATGATTCTTGATGATGTTTGTCAGAATTTTGCTTTCCGGTAGGCATTGCACATGTTCAAGAATCACTTTCTTGTTAGCATCCCCCCCCCCAAAAAAAATAAAAGGATCATATCGTTTTGTTCGGAGGACATATTCGTGTCTGGATGAACATCAGCTGCTTGTTATTTTGTGCCATGATGATCTGAATGATAAAAGGAAGATGTTAGTAACAAATAATTCTTTGACAATTTTGTCTTTCCACTCTGTCTGTTTTAATATGTCTGGCAAATCTTTTTGAAATATTTTGGATCATTTCTTCTCATGTGCTCGTTCTTGCGTTTTCCTAGCACATGCCAACACTTTATTCAAATTATTCTTTTGATTTTTAATTTTTTTGTGTTTTGGAATTCTTTTTGAAACACACATTTGATTTGCTTTTTTCGCATAAGATTTTGTTCTCTCTTCTGTTTTTTAGCATATCCTCACCAAAAAAAAAAAAAAAAAAAAAAAAAGGAAAAGGGGAAAAAAAAAAAAAAATAAAAAAAAAGGGGGGGGGGGGGAAATAAAAAGAAAAAAAAAAACTAGAAAATGTTTGTGACATAAAACTCTTTCAAGAATGATGAAGATTTTCTTTTTGATTTTAATTAAGACTCTTTTACTAAAACATTAAAGAGAAATCATTCACTCTTAAAAATTGTTTTGGTAAAGAGTATCATTTTAACACCAAAACAGATTTTGAGAACATTTTCTAGAAGTCTTTTGACAAAAACTTTCTTGATAATCACAAACCCATAATTGAATGGACACTAAAACACTCACTCCTCATTCTGTTCATTGCAGAAAATGGCCGAAACCGGACATGTCTTAGTCCACTTAAACAATTTGAATTTGGATTTACAGATTAAAGTTTATAAAACATTTTGCAACTTTCACTTTTTTCATGATTTCTAAACCATGAAGACAACCATAATTCTAATTCAATAATTTGAATGACACTAAGTCACTCACTCCTCATCTGTTCATTGTAGAAAACGCCGGAAAAAACCCGAAAACAAAACACTTAGTCCTTAAACAATTACTATAGATATATATGTCCCAATAGTTAAAATTCTAGAAAATGATTTCTTTTACAAATAATTGATGTGTTCACCACAATGAGAAACTTATCTTTTTTGTTCCACAACATTCAAGCATTAATCATCACCAACATTAATAATCAAATTATTTCTTTCGCAAAACAACTTCATGTTTTCACAAACGTATTTCTACTGAATTTTGACTTCTTGACTCCACCGAGTTTGACATTTTGACCCTTCCGAGTTTGACCATTTGACCCTTTCGAGTTTGACTATTACTGAATTTCTCAAACTATATAAACCATGATTCATTTTAATCATCACGAACGGGCACATCACACGTATCGTCGGAAATACCCTCGAACTCACTTGGGATTGGGACAAGGATCTCAACACTAGAAATAGTGTCAAGATGCTCGTCCCCCATACTTAGAGAGTTATCGGGCTCCTCGATTGGTTCATCGGGTGTGATCGCTTTAGGCCTTCTCCATATAACAGTATACTCATCATCGTCATCATCGAAGTAGAAAAGCGGACGATTCCAGCTTGGACAATTAATATATTCTGAAAACTCTTCACTGATATTTCGCACATCTTCAAGGAGTTTACTCATCAATTCTTGAATATCCTCTTGTCGATATTGCTTATCCGTCAAAGCATCCTTAATTTTGCCAAAACTTTCCCAAGCTATCAATATAACCTTTGGTGTTACTCCAAAAGGTATACGACTAAACTTCCTTAAGAAGGTGCACACGTCCTTCAAAAAGTTGTCTCTAGCTTCTTCATCGTCAATCATAGAAGAATTCCAATATGGAATAGAACTTTGAGCTGTCGGCTTCTTCTTCTCTTGTTGAATTCCTTTAAGAATTTGCAAATCGTTTATAAGCTTAAGAAGCAATTCTTGTAAAACTTCAGGTTGATTCTGCTCTTCTTCCATAGCTTGCTTAATCTTAAGAAATCTCTCCTCGGCTAGCAATAAAGCCATGCACTTTTCATTAGGAGGTATATGATCATACTCCTTTAAAAAGGCTTGTATAGCTTCCATTAAGTCTTCTTGAGCTTGCAAAATTTCTCTACTTGTCTCTTGAGGAGGATAATTGACGGGAAACTGCGGGGGTTGATATTGGTCAAAACCAAAAGAATTAGGATCATAGCAAGAATTTTGCTCACAATAATCTTCATTCATTGGTTGACATTGAAAAGTGTCATGAGGACCCCCGCAATTTGCACAACAAAGATATTGTTGAGAAGAACTTTGAGAATTTTGTGGAAAATAATTATCATTAAAGTTTTGATTGTAACACGGCTCCTGTTCATAGACAAACGGGAACTGTGGTGGACAATCATAACCATAATGAGCATTATTTCCACATAACTCACACAAGTAAGTCTCAAACTGGAGTTGTGGAGGGTGGTCGGAAAAATATTGAGAATTATCGAAAGAATCCGGATTACATCGTGGACAAAATGAACCGACAAATTGCTCTCCACACCTGTAGCAAGGTTGATAAAATGAAGACATGTCGAAGAATTAATCGAATAAGAGGGTAAAGAGAATAAGAATTAAACGAATAAGAGGATCGAGAAGAATATTTATAGATTTTTCAAATAAAACATAAGGAAAAATAAGAAAGAAAAATATTTTTAGGTTTTTCATAAAGAAAAAGGAAAAATAAAAATAAAATAAGAAGAAAAATATTTTTGGATTTTTATATTTTTAATAAGTACGAAAATAATTTTCCAAAGAGAGGATCTTCAAGGCTCGAACACGACCAATCCCGTAGAAATCGCTACACCTCTCCCCTGCAACGGCGCCAAAAACTGATCCGTCCAAATCAACACATAAAAATATATATAATATATTAATACGTACTAATGAGGAAGATAATCAATTATAATATAGTATAATATTACCGTCGAGTTCAAGAAATTTACTTTTAACCAAAGCGATATCTCAAAAACCTTCCGGGTCGTTTCCTCGACGAGAGGTGAATGGAAATCTACGTTATGTAATTCCGAGCTTGTTTGTTCCTAAAAGCTTTTGGTTTTCTAAATCTAACTAAAAAATAAAACATAAAAAAGGAAAAAGCTAATACTTTTTGTTTTTTGAAACTATTTTTTACCGCTAAAAAATTAAACTAATATTTAAAACTACAAGAAAAAATGATTTAAAAATATAAATGACTAAAATGCTTTGCTAAGTGGCGTGAAATGTTCATTAAGTGCAGGCTTAGGTTTAACGAATTAAAATATACAAGTAAAAAGAAAATGCTAAAAATAAATGACAAGAAATTAAATTTGCATTAAAAATAATGACTGAAATTGGTAAATCGAATAAACCAATACTTAATACTAAATATTTTGATAAAATCGCTTTTCTAAGACCCTCACCTAAATTCAAATCACTAATACACTTAACAAGCAACTAATACATCTACTCAACTACACAAATGGAAATTAAACATAGCATAAAAATAAATCTACACTAATTAATTGAAAAAGGATTAGAAAATGAACCGAATTGGAGACCCGTAATTTAAACGAATACCACCCGATTTATTTAACTAAAACAACTAATATAAGTCGGTCTAGCTAAATAAACCCGTAAGCTCCGCGCCTCATGAGATGACCGGTACCAAAAGTCAAAACACGAAAATTGTTAACATAAACAAATATTACTAGTAAACTATTGCAATCCAAATGAGACCATACGGCCCAACAGTACCTCAAATTGAAAGTCTAATTCATATTTTAACAAACCAACGAGTCTGTTACTATTTAAACTAGATGTGGCCTGATTCATCAATTAAGGCCCAAACTTGCAATTTTAATTCCTAACGAAGCCTAAGGCCCAATTTAGCTAACGTGGCCCAACGTGACATTTTCACAAAACAAATGAACAACTAATTCGAAAGAGAATTTTAAGAACTGGTTTAACAAGCAATTTTTAATAAGCTAATCCAAAATTCATTCTACTTAACTGAATAAGCAACAACAATCATAAGCTCTCCGCAAATAAGCAATTGAAATTAACCGTGATATTTTCTAAAAAAATGCACATTTAAAGGTTTAAACTAAATTATTAAACCACTATAATCGAATAAGATCTAATTTGGTCACAAACAACGAATACTATTCGAGAGCTTAATAAACTAATGAGATTAATCATTTACATGACGAAAATGAGCACATCCAACAACCTAATGAGCTCAAGGACGAATTAAACAAAATAAAAGCTAAATAAAAGCAAGTTAAAACACGATCTAAGACTAAGATTATCTAACAAGTCCTATCATGTTTGAAATAAGCATTTGACCAATCAGATAAGCAAGCAGGATTAGCAACAAAAAGATTAAAAAAATCATAGCATTTAAACACATAAATTGACAAATCGAATAAGCTAGTAAGCGTATAAAAGTTGATCTAAATACTTTAAGCTCATGATGATACGAATAAGCTATTAAGAAGCTTATTTTAACAGAAAATAAGAGCTCCTATTAACACTAAGATGAAATAAGTTCGTCAAAAAGCCAGATCCGAGCTTATTAGAGCTTATTATATCGAAAAGTCCTTGTTGAATCGAACAAGCTTTAGAAAGCTTATAGGAGTAATTCTTTAAGCTCTTAAGGGTTTTTAAGATTAATAGGCTAAGTAAATGAGCTCGGGAAAACAGCTTATTCAATAAGTTATCATGCGAAAATATTTAACCAACAAATAAGCAAAAGAAAATAAGAAAACCATTTTTTTCATAAAACTTAAACCGAATTTCTTACAACTCCTTAATAAGCTTTTGAGATAATCTTGTTACAATAAGCTAGAAATTCGAAATAAGCTAAAACATGACTGAAAATAAGCTAAAATCTAAAAAATAAAAACTAAAAAAAAAACTAAAAATCTCACCCCAGAATACAAGGGAGCGTGTTGCCTTCTATAGGGTGAGAGGGGAAAGAGTTGTAAAATGAGACCCATTCATTGGGGAATTGAGTAGCCAATCATTGGCCTCTAATTAGTGTCACACGGATCGAGTTATGTTAAAAGAATGATCCCACCGGTCTTCATGCTCCACGTGGCATTCTTTATTGCTTAAATGAAACGCTGCTCATTTCGTCCGTTGATTGATTCTCTAGTAATTTTGAAAGTTATACTGTTAGATATGAGTAAAAGACTCGGTCACCCCGTATATTTATTGTTTATAATAGTTCGTAGTTTAATCTTTAATCGT
>BQNB010056444.1:0-35604 GCA_026074375.1 Tanacetum coccineum | reverse complement strand
TTTTATATTTTGTGATTATCAAAACGTAAAGATGTGAAAAATATTAGTAATGTTTTTAGGCATTATATTTTATCAACATTAAACTATGGTTTCATTAGTGGTTTCTAAGGTCATTAGACTTGAATAAGCATATATAGTCTATTGTATACTTCTCGCTATTCTAACTCAGTCCAAATCGTATAGGAGGTAGGATATCCAGGTTGCAGTGATTAATCCCAACTATTCCCAAAACTTATCTAATAACCTATACAGATTATTAACCCCCTCTGAAAGAGTTCCTGTGATTTTTAAGTATATTGAGTGATAAGTGCAGAGATCGGTTAGTTCCTACACTAGGGATGGAGTCATAAATCCTCCCTAATACCCGATGGATCCCATATTGATATGATAATCTAATAATGGGACAAGCAAGGTCTAAACCACCCATACTACCAAAACCCAGGGTTACACAATAGTCAAGGAATATCTAACAAAACCATAATCTAATAGGAAACAAACATCATAGCAATAGTAACTACATAACTAGGCCATCACTTTAAGTGCTTAGCCGCTCATGGTAACGAAAACACAACAAGAAATAGAAGTAATCATAGATTGAAAGCTCATAATTCTTATAGTATTCGTGTTTGAACGATTAAATACAAAAAGTAAATAAAGTGTGATCTCCCTTGGACTCTAGGTGGAATTCGTCAAAGGTTAGAAGCCTTTGTCGCCTTTCCAATTGGCTGTGGAGGAAGTGATGTCGGAATAGGTTGAATGAGGCCTCTATTTATAAGTATCGAACCTTTTACGGCGTAACTGATAAAAGTGTTACGTCGTAACCTTCTTATACGACATTCCATAAATAAGCAATTATTGCGGCGTAACCAGATATTGTGTTATGCCCTAACCTTTAAATAATTTCTATACGTACGTGATCTTCATTTCATATTTTTGGATCTTCATGGTTACGACGTAACCATAAGGGGTGTTACGCCGTAACTCTATGTTGGGTAAGATCTCCTTCCAAATACATGTTTACGGCGTAACTAGATATGGTGTTACACCGTAAAGTTGTCCTTGATCTTCGTACTTTCTTAATATATGTTACGGTGTAACCATTTTTGGTGTTACGCCGTAACATTCTTTAGATGATTACACTTTAAGCCCTTTTTCCTACGTTTCTTTTCATTTTCCTGCATTTTCACCCTAAAAACTACAAAATGAATAGAAAATATCCGTTTTCAATTTAGTGAATCATTTGCAGGTAATATAGGGGGTATTTTGGCACTAAAAAGTATTAAATATTTGATGTTATTAATCTGGTATTCAAAGTCTTTCCAAAGTAGTTCAGCAAAGTCAATGGTTTCTTATAATGGACATTCCTAAAAGAATTGAGCTCCAATGAAAGACGTATCTTGTCAGACCTTTAAATTTCCCATTGAGACACTTGTTGAAATTGCAGCAAAAAGCTCGCGTACGGTTAAAGCATACGAGCAATCACCACGTCATGATTTTCTTTACATTCCCAAGTGGGGCCAAGATCCTTGATGAAGAATAATTTCGTTCTTAGAGGGAAGATCATCAAATTTCCCTTGAGTTGGACGTCCTAGAACATATCTGAAGAATTCTCTCTGAATACTTCCATATCATGGAAAACCTTTTCTTTTCAATCTGCATTGGTAAAGACGACCATGCTTTTTGATGGTGGCCCAGAACTGTTGCATATATATCACTGGGACACTTGCAGTGATGAGAAAAGCTGGATAACATGTAGTGAGAGCAAGAATATCCAAGACCACTTGATAGGTGGGTTCCTTTGGGGTCATTTCAGGATCAAATCAAAGAAAAGGTTCCTCATGTGCATTTGCAAACTCGACTTTTTCTTCTAGTGCAACCAAAGCATTGTCCAGCAGCAATTGTGGAGCAGAGTAAGTAGCCTAGTTCTTGCTAAGAGTTTTTTTTGTAGAGTTCTATACAAATAAATATAGAGTTACTGTATGAATATCTAGTTCCAAGTTGAATAGATTTGAAGCAGCTGTGATTATTGACTAAGATTATGCATTATGTGACAAGCAGCATTTATAACATAAAAGATATAAACAAAGATCAATCAGGCAACTAACTTTAAGGCATATAGCATTCTTAGAATTGGGATACTAAGGCAAGCATAACCCTAAACTAAATCAAATGGTGAGACAATAAGAGCATTTTGCCTAAATCACATTGAATAGAATGCCTTGTGAACATGTCAACTCGCCACTAACATGTTAATTCCGCCTGGTAAAAACACGTTATCCCCTAAGGAATTATGTTTAAGGTCGCCTAAGAAATGTGTGTAATCGCCTAAGGTAAGGTGTTTAGTTCGCCTACAATAGTTTTTGTTTAAGATTCGTCCGTAACAAACAGGTTAGTTAGCCTACAAAATATTGTTTAGATTTCGCCTTAACAAAGCAAGCTTAATTAGCCTTACACAAAAGATCTTTTAGGTCGCCTAGAAATTTCAAAATCACAAAACTACAACTTTCAACGGCAAATCATACATAATGATAGCCATATCTAACCCATAATCACAGGGAAATCAATATAAACATGAATTGGAACCACAAACATAGCATGATTGCAATATTCACTCCAAATGAACTCTTAGAAACCATGATTAATCAAGATAGTTTTGGTCTTGTTTTAGCTTAATACCTCAAAAAAAAGCATCACAAAGAGTTTCACACAAACACTCATAAACACAAACCGACTAATATGTTATTGTTTCTTTTCTATGTCCGAAATTTCCGACGCACAGAATCCAATCATGAACATAGTTAGATTTAACCATAATGCAAAACTGATTCAGCAAGTGTTCTACTACCTTACCCATTCAAAACCCCATCAATCAATTTGGTATTTATCTCACTTTAGTTTCAAGAACCCTAGACCAATACTAGAGGTTTTTGAGACATATAGGATGAAATAACCTAATTCCTTTTGACCAGAAGTTAGTTAGAGAGTAATGAACATATACCAAGTTACATTAAGGATTATAAAAAGAGGATTAAATTACGGATTAAAAGGATTAAAAACCACCTTAACCTTCCTGCAATTATCTCAACGGATGGCTTTCCGCACATGGGGGGTACGAATCCCTCCAAACCTCCACACCCAACCACACCCCCAGCTCAATAAGGGGGGGGGGGGTGGGTAGGAGAGACAGCGCACCACATACGTCCCTACACCACCACCCCCATCCGACCCACACACTATTATAAAGGACACCCTACACAGGGGGGTCCACTGTTCATTACCACATCACAAATACAAAACAAACACTTAAGTTTTTCCCCTCCTCCATTGGGCTAGAAGCTCGCCAACCTTTAAGAAGTCTACGAAAACATCAGTAATTTTAAATCCTTAATGTAACTAGGTATATGTTCATTACTCTCTAACAAACTTCTTGTCAAAAGGAATTAGGTTAATTCATCATATATTTCTCGCAAACCTTAGAAATTGGTCTAGGATTCTTCGAAAATAAAAGTGGTTAAATACCAAAATTGATTGAGGGGTTTTGATGGGTAAGGGTTGTAGAACACTTGTTTGAATCAGTTTTCCATATGGTTAACATATAAGTATGTTATGATTGATTCTTGTAGTCAAAAATTTAGGAAAAGGAAAAAGAATACAAAAATATTTGTGGGTTTATGTTATTGAAAGTTGTGTGAACTCTTTTTGAATTTTTGAGTAAGCTAAAACAAGACCAAACAACATATCTTGATTATCTTGGTTTCTAAGTGTTCATTTGGGTCAAATATTGCAAATCTTGATATTTTTGTGGTCAATTCATGTTTATATTGATTCCATGTTGATTGTGGCTACTATGGTTCTCATTATGTATGATTTTGATGCTTGAAAGTTGTAGTTTGTGATTTTGAAATTTCTAGGCGAACTAAACATTTTGTATAGGCGGATTAAACATGCTTGTTAAGGCGAACTAAACAAAATTGTGTAGGCGAACTAACATGTTTGTTAAGGCGAACTAAACAAAACTGTTAAGGCGAATTAAACACATTTCCTTAGGCGAATTAAACACATTTCCTTAGGCGAATTAAACATAATTCCTTAGGTGAATAAAACTTGTTTTACCCATTGCGAATTAAACATGTTCAATTAGGGCGAGTTGAACATTTCTCACTAGGCATCTCTATTCCATGTGATCTTAGGCAAAATGCTCGCTTAATTGACATATCGACCATTTGATTTAGTTAGTGGTATGGCCTTGCCTTAGTATTCCAATCTAGATGCTCATATGGCCTAAAGTTAAGTTGGGCCTGAATGATCTTTGTTTATCATCTTATGTTATAATTGCCTGCTTGTCAAATAATGCTTAATCCTTAGTCAATAATCACAGCCTGCTTCAAAATCTATCAACTTGAACTAGATATTCATACAGTAACATATATATTTATTTGTATAGAAACTCTACTAAAAAAATCTTAGGGCAAACTATGGCTACAACGACTGGCGCCAAGCAAATTGCTCTGGACAATGGCTTTTGTTGGGCCACTATAAGAAAACAAGTCGAGATTGGCAAATGCAACAATGAGGATATTATGCCTGAAATGACCCCAAAGGAACTCCACCAATCAATGTGGGTCTTGGATATATCTTAAGGCTCTCAACTACATAGTTATTCCAGCTTTGTCGCTCATCACTGCAAGTGTCCCAATGATATATATGCAACAGTTCTGGGCCACCATCAAAAAGCATGAGTCATCTTACCAATTCAAGATTGACAAGAAAAGGTTTTCCATTGATATGGAAGTATTCAGAGAGATTCTTCAGATATGTTCTAGACTTCCAACTCAAGAATTTGATGATCTTCCCTCTAAAGAAGAAATTATCTCCTTCATCAAGGATTCTGGGGCCCGCCCAGGGGGGGGGGCACACTGGTATGTTAAGAAATCACTGACCTGGTGATTATTCTCAATGTCAAAACCGTAGAGAGCTTTTGCTGCAATCATCAACAAGTGTCTCAATGGGAAAATTACAGGTCTTGACAAGATACGTCTTTCAAGAGCTCAAATTCTTTAGGGAATGTACCATAATAAGAACATTGACTTTGCTGAACTACTTTGGAAAGACTTTGAATACCAGATTAATAACATCAAATATTTAATACTTTTTAGTGCCAAAATACCCCCTATATTACCTGCAAATGATTCACTAACACTTGAAAACGAGATATTTTCTATCATTTTGTAGTTTTCAGGTGAAATGCAGGAAAGTGACAAGAAACAACGGAAAAAGGACTCAAAGTGTAAATAATTGAAGAATGTTACAGCGTAACTCCAAAAGTGGTTACATCGTAACATATATTAAGCAAGTACAAAGATCAAGGACAACTTTACAACATACCACCATATCTAGTTACGTCATAAACTTGAATTTAGAAGGAAATCTTAGGCAATAGATAGAGTTACCCGGGCTTAACACCCTAGCATGTTACGGCCGTAACCATGAAGGATCTATAAATAGGGACGAAGGTATCATGTACTTATGGCATTATTTGAAGGTTACGCGTAACCATCATATCTTATTACCCGTAACAACTGCTTAAATATGGAATGTCGTATAAGAAGGTTACGGCGTAACACCTTTATCAGTTACGCCGTAACAGGTTTGATACCTATAAATAGTGGCCTCATTCAAGCTATTCCGACATCACTTCCTCCACAGCCAGTTGGAGAGGCGATAAAGGCTTCCAACCTTCAAAGAATTCCACCGGAGTCCAAGGGAGATCACACTTTATTTACCTTTTGTATTTAATAGTTCAAATACGAATATTGTAAGAATTATGATCATTCAATCTATGATTACTTTTATTTCTTTCCGTGTTTCCGTTACCATGAGCGGCTAAGCACTTAAAGTGCTGGCATAGTTATGTAGTTACTTTTGTTATGATTATTTCCTGTTAGATTATTGTTTTGTTAGATATTCCTTAACTATCGTGTAACCCTGGGTTTTGGTAGTACGGGTGGTTTAGACCTTGCTTGCCCCATTATTAGATTATCTTGTCAATATGGGATCCATCGGGTACTCGGGAGGATCTATGACTCCTACCCCTAGTGTAGGAACTAACCGGTCACCACACTTATCACTCAATATACTTAAAAAGCACAGGAATTCTTTCAGAGGGGGTTAATAATCTTTATAAGCAAGTAGTAGATATATTATTGGGAAGAATTGGCATAATCATTGGGCAATCTGGATATCCTACCCCTATAGCGATTTGGACTGAAGTCGGAATTGCGGTAAAGTATAGATAGACAATTATATGATATATTCAAGTCTATCGACCATAGAAACCACTAATAAAACCATAGTTTAACATTGCACAGGAAAACATTTTCATAACAGTAGTAATGAAGTAACTATTTAGCAGCGTTTTCTCTCCCTGATAAACTCCAACTACTTTTTATTATTCGTAAATTTAATTTTTATAGTTATTTTAAATTCTTTTCAAATAAATCAAAAACTATTTCTTAAACTACATATCCAAATTAACATATATATGGGGGGGGGGGGGGGGACACTAATTAGCAATTTAGCTTTTGGACGACCTCGGATGTACGCAATCTATACTACCCACATCGGTTCTCTGTCTGGCTAGTGTGTTTGGCAGGTAGATCCGAGTTTTATAAGATTAAATTTGGTAAAAAATCTATTTTAAAATAAAATACGCAACAAGTTTTTTTGGCCCGTTGCTGGGGAGCTAAGAATCACTAGTTTAAACATGAGTAATAAAGAACAACCAGAATTAACTGTCAACGAATACCTAACTAGGGTAAGAGACGACAGCGGACTCAGAGTTGTCAGACCTTTATTTGAAGAAAATATTAAGTTTAAATTTTAGGGTCAATGCGTTGACGAATTAAAGGACAATGTGTTCCTTGGAAACAATGACGAAAACCCCCTCGAACACATCTCAAATATCACATCTATTGTTAGCCTCTTCTAATCTCTTGGAGTGTCAAGAGACCAGGTAATGCTCATGGCATTCCCTTTTACGTTGAAAGGAAAAGCCAGACTATGGATAAACCGGTTGTCAGCGGGATCCATTACGACCTAGGATCTCCTAAAAAATGCTTTTCTAAGCAGATACCGCCCGCTTTCCCAAATTATCAGACAAACCAAAGCTATCATAAATTTTGGACAAGAATGCAATGAACCTTTACATCTTGCATGGGAACGGTTCAACGATCTGCTTTATAACTGTCCAGAGCATAAAATCAACGAGCACGAACAACTACAAATTTTCTACCAAGGGCTAGACCCCCAGTAAAAAACAAAAAAAAATAAAAAAAAAAAAGGGGGGGGGGTGGGGGGGGGAAAAAAAAAAAAAAAGAAAGGTAAAAATGGGGAATAAAACAAAAAAAAAAAAATAAGGGGGAAAAAAATAAAATAATAAAAAAAAAAATAAGTGTAATATTATATATTTTTTTATTATTTGGGTACTATAAAAATATATATATATTATAAAAATAAAATAATAAAATTAAAAATAATAAAAAAAAAAAAAAAAAAAAAAATAAAAGGGGGGGGGGGGGGGGAAATAAAAAAAAAAAATAAAAAAAAATAAAAAAAAAAATATATATATATATAAAAAAATTTATAAAAATTTTTTAGAATATATAATAAAAAGTACTAAAAAAGCAGATTTTCTAGGAACCTATCCCATAGGACATCTTCCACCCGCCGAATTAAGCTATCGACAAATTGTCAAAAACAGGCTCTCTCCTGGTATAGAAAAGAAGAAGAATACAGAAAAATGATGTTTGGCAAGGTGGGCTCAAACAGATCAACGATTCAAAACATAAGCATTAGTGTTCATAAACGAGGAAGTAACGAATGGTGCAACCCCAGTACCAAACCTCCTAAGATAAAGGGTATCTCTCTTCTAGAAGAAACCTTAAGCTCCTTCATTAAAGAAGCTCACTGGATGCAAAAGAAGAGCGAGAATTTTTTTTGGAGAATTAAAAGGAATTATGACAGGACATTCAAAAATCAGGCTTCTGCTATTAAAACTATTGAAAAGGACCTCGGCCAAATTGCTGAATTACTACACAAGAGAGGGGTTGGCACTCTTTCAAGCTTTACTGAAACAAATCCAAGAGGATTAGCTCACGCTGTTTATAACACCCCGTGTTTTAGGACAATGTACGACGTTAATAAAGTCACCATTTATTTTTAGTATTGTACGCGTTTGTTTTTAATGGAAATCGTTACGTTAAATCGCGTAAGCTAAAAATGATCAGTTAACGTAAACGGGCATCAAGCAATTTATTGTTTACATCAAAAAATGGTTAAGCAATTATTTAAAGAATAATTATTAACATTTCACAAGTTATTTTATCAGATACGTGAAAGCGTTTACGTTTCGCGATAAATGACATTTAGGTATTCCCGGAACCGTAAAAATTAACGTACGCTCAAAACAAATACTTAAATTCAACCGTTTATATACCAATAGGATCGAAAGAGTTTATATAAAATCCATACTTTATTTGGCATAATGAAATTCGAAAATATTTTATACGACGTCTCATATGTATATACAAGATACAAATACTTTTCAAAATACCAAGACTTTACCAAAGTATAGCTTTTATATAAAAACCTACATTTTACATTTTTAATACAAATCTTTACTTACACTTCCTTTTTATAATTACATCAAGTAAATACACAAATTATATAAAGGAAAATAAGCTAGGAACATCATCCCTAAACTTCATGGGATGATTCCCATTAAAGACCAAGACATAAACCATAAAGTCCCTTGTTTCCCTCCCCCTTGGTTCCCTTGACCCACGTCACAAGACCAACCCCCCCTTTGAATTCTTGGTCAAACTAAGCTCCTAGTATCTCATTCCCTTCCTATAAATACATACACATGCATATGAGAATTTTACATACTCTTTACTTAACAAAAATCATCTTATTTCTCTCTTTTGCTCTCCAAACCCCACGGCTCAATATACCCACCTAAACAAATCATACAAAATTTTTCTACAATCCATACAAGCCTATACACATCAATCCTAAGACACACTAAGGTGTTTACAAGCATTGGTTCTTCATTTGCAAGGATTTAAGAAGAAAAGGGAAGATTAGGGTTTCAAACCGCTACATCTTGGTTTATAAGCTTGAAAGCTTGGGTTTTGAGTCTAAACACGGGTTTAGCATTCATTTCTCATCTCATACATCATCCCTAAGGTCTTCTAAATTCCTTTATACTTTTTATTATCATTATTTCATGTGTAATATGTTATTTATGGCTAAATCACCACTTAAGACTTTTGAATATGTAAAAAGGGTTTTTACTAATGTCTATGAAATTATACACTTATTCCTATGTCATATGGTTATATATATCATGGAAAAATGGATGTAAAAGTATGTTAACATATGGTTTAAGTATAAACATGTTTAGTTATAAATTAGGGTTTATAAAGTTAATAAAACAAACTTTTTATAAATCAATACACTTGGATGATAAAAGGGTTTTTATTTCGTGTTTCATACAGTAGGTAGAGCCTAATATAAAAATAATACGCCTCATGACGATTCCAAAATGATAAGAAACTCGAAAAACCGATTTATAACGAGAAAGATACGTTAATTACGAGTTTACGACGAGAAATACTTTTATAAAACTATTTTTATAAAATTTACTATTCATTACAGAAAGTGATATTTTTAAAACATCAAAAATATGATATAACTTTTAATTACGAGATCGTACTCGAAAGAATCGCTAAAAACGGAACTATAATGAATAAACTACGACATTTTCGATAATTAAAGTTTATAAAAGTAATTTTATAAACTATGAACAGTAAAAGTACTATTCATCAGCGGACCCAACTTTATAAAATATAATACATCTTTTAATAACAAAGACGTACTCGAAGGAATCACTAAAATCGGGATTAAAACGAATAAGTTATTACGATTACAAGTTTACGCTAATTAAAACCCTAAAACGAGTAAGGAGCTGTCGTGAACAGTAAAAACACTATTCATCGCAGAATATCAAAAACTTGAAAATGTAATATTTTGATCACTCGTCTTACTACGAAGACGTGGGCATAAGAAACGTCAAAATCGGGCTTAAAACGCAAAAGTTATGCTAGTTTTACTAAAACGGTAATTATAAACGTTTTAACTTATTAAACACAATTTTACCAAAACCATTAGTTGGTGATTGAGCTATATAGAATATTATGTGGTTATCAAAGTACTATATTACTAGGGAGTTTCATAATGAGGCCTCTTCGGATGGCGTTTCGACGAGTTGTTGGATTTACGATTTAAAGTGTCCTAACTCCTCGAACGTCATGTCATGACCTCTTAAATTATGATAGCCCGAACGATAGTACGATGTAACAACTATAAGATTATATTCAAGTACTCGGTACTTATACGACCTATGATAATTTAGGTTGCATTCGATCTTTTACGTGACGCTTTATCTGCGATATTTGGATTATCTGAACTCAAGGTGAGTTCATAGCCCCACATTTTTACGATTTCAATGATTTATAATTATGGGGTGGAAACATGCTTTGTTTTATAAATTGGACGCAAGTATTGATTACATGTTGCCTAAGTAGCGATAACCCAAGTTGAGCCCCTTTATCATGAACTGTCAATTGCATAGTTGTAGTTGGGAATTACATTATGTGAGCGCGAATGTTATTTAATAGATCTATTCGGGAAACGACCTCCCCGTTCGGGTGACTTGCTATCACCGAGAACGAACGATATAGCATGTCGAATTTAGGATGTTTTCGGGTTGAACATCTAATCGGGCAGAAATTGCAATATATTTAATTGCAAGAAAATCGCGAGCTTCAGTTTCCATGAGCTTAGTGTAAATGTAATCTAGTTTCGTGAGATCTGCATGTGTTCATTATCACTAAAAAGCCTTGCGTCCCTTCATTTTAATGATTTATCAAAACCTATGAATTCATCCCGTCCCAACAAATTTGTTGACGTATTTAAGCATGTTTCAGGAGATCAATAGGCATGGGATGCCAAGGATGCATTTGGGTTATAATTTGGATTGCACGCTTAAAAGATTTAGGGTGCATCATATTTGGGGGAAATGTATTGTCAACTTTGTAAATATTCGACAATGAACAAGTCAAAAACTATATGCTTTTGTATTTAAATCTTCAATTAAATCCAATGTACATTTAAACGACTTTTTTGTGTCGATCATATATATCTTGTGCTATTGATTCTTGAAGTACCACGCCCCGGACACCTCATTCCGCTGCGCCCCCAAAGTTGGGGTGTACAGATTGGTATCAAGAGCCAAGGTTATAGAGAACCAGGTCAAATGTTTTTGCTGGACTATAACCATTTTCAAACAACGAATTCATACAACGGGGTTGTACACGGGACATACATATGTGCATACATTCATGCGTACGCTATTTGTTGCATTAGTAGGACTAGATGCATTCCTAATTGATATACATGTTATAATTATAAATGTATATTACAAATACAATACTTTTATTAAATACTAATATAAGCTATTTTGAATTTTCAGATTCAGTCATGTCAGATTCGGATGAATCAGGGTTACACACACGGAGGCTCCTACCCATTTGAGGAACTTATCATACCCGGATCACCTAGAGTCCGATGAGCACAGTTAATTGAGATACCACACCTGCAGAGGACCCATACGTAGAGGCCGCTCTTCAGGCACCACCCTCTCCCAGATTATGTGCCAGCCCGGAGGGCCGTGTGGCAGGCACCACCCTCACCTGATTATGTTCCAGGTCCGGAGCATGATGATGACGAGATCGTTGCTGAGGACCAGCCGTATGCAGAGGACGCCTCACCTATTGCACAGTCACCGGATTATGTTCCAGAGACTGATCCTGAGGCAGATCCGGAGGAGGATGGCGATGAGGACCCTGAGGAGGATCCTATCGACTATCCTGCTGATGGAGGAGATGACGGAGACGACGAGATGGACATCGAGGAGGATGAGGATGACGATAGGATATCGGAGGCTGATGAAGGAGATGAGGAGACAGATGATTCAGAATGACTAGGAGGCGGAGGAGGAGCACCTAGCTCTTGCCTACCGGTAGTATTTACTTTTACCCAGCTACTGCCCCGTCTGCGGAGGAACTGCCATTTGAGACCGATGATCGCGCCACACCACCACCTCACCCTGCAATTACCGTATGACTGCTAGGAATCTAATCCAGAGCCAAGTACCAGCTGGTCTGATTCTGAGGTTGCCAGGTTACTTGCATATCTTCCCCACCCACATCACCCACTATCTCCAGGTCTTCACACCACCCAGATCCCTTTTTCGCACATCACCACCTCACCGGTAATTCGACACACCACCTCCTAGTCCCCCTAATTCGATCATTGGGCTATCGACTGGGGAGTAATGTAGGAGTTCTACGATTCGGATGAGAGTTGAGGCTGCAGCTACTTCCCATTCACTACTATTACCACCACCCTTCATACTCTCCCCCACCAGACCAGATGCACCACCACCCATGCCCACATCAGCTCCTACTTCATTCCCACCACTATCACTACCCTCTGACAGTCGGAGAGAGGCAGACCCGAGGTTAACCTACCACCTCAGATGGGGTTAGGTCCTCGCAACGGGGTCCCGGGGTGAGGTCGGAGAGAGCTCCCCGCTGCTGTGCGAGACCACCTTGAGGATTTAGGGCAGATTACGGCTTTGTTGCCACATGACAAGGATATTGGCCGTGACCCAGAGAGATACGTTTGGATCTATGGGATCACGAATTCATGGATGAATTGTTGAGACCTTACAGGAGCTCCAGTTTAGTACCGATACAGAGTTGGGTGCACACATGAGAGAGTTTGAGTCCATGGTTAGGCGAGATACAGATGGATCTACACAGGTGGATGATGAGGCAGGAAACAAGGACATTGTGGCCGGATCGGTCAAATTATGTTGTTTCGGATAGACTGTACCATGCACATACACGTCACCATGGAGACTGAGGCTGGATGTCTAGAGAGGCTTGGGGAACGACCTATGGATGCGACGATCTAGCTCAGCGCAGGGTTTTATATCCCTACCACCACGTTCATGCACAGATTCAGAGAACACAGAGTTACAGCACGGATCGTAGGAAGCAAGAGCGACTGTTCAGAATTTGCTAGAGACAGACCGCAGGAGGCGTGAGGAGATGAGAGATATTGAGAGAGCTTTGATCGCACTCCGACAAGCAATTATTCAGACATTGAACTGCGGTACAGACACTACAGAGAAAGAACGATTCCACTCCAGACTAGTCACCACACGCAGGGGCAGTACAGCCTTAATCAGGACAGGTGAGGACATTGCAGGGCAGGTTACGGTATTGCAGGACAGCAGGGACTCGCTGGGGTCCTGCACAGTCAGAGCTAACCAGAGGACACTAGCAGCAGTTCTTAATTAAGACTTTTTATGGCTAGTCAATTTGTATATAGCCAACAAATATTACGGTTTAATCCCGGCTATAAGCTTTAGGTTTATTAATGCTTATTTTGTAACCTAAACGTAAGAACATTTTGTATCAAACCAATCATGTATGTTTTTCCATTATATATGAAATGTGTGGGATTATATCGTTTTATAATCGAAATTGTGATGAATGTAATGTCTATTTAGTTATATCACTGTTAATTAACAAATTCAATTTTACATTTCACTGTGTGATGTGATCTCACATTTAATTATCATGATACGTCATGATGGTTACGATATTTATGAAATCCTAACGATATTTATTTTCTTATGATTGAAGAAAATGGCACCAAAAAGAAGGCCACGAGATCAAACCCGAGCCCCACCAACCCAAATGAAACAAACCACAAACTTTACTGAGGCACAACTCAGGCCTTAATTGACACAAGGAGTTGCTAGCTGCAATGGCTGAAGCAGAACAAGCAGGGCTAGGAATGCTTACAATAGCAATGGTTCAGGACCAAAGGCCAGCCAAACTGCTCGCGACTAGCTCTTACTCTGAATTCTTGAAATGCAAACCTTTGGACTTCAAAGGCACTAGAGGCGTCGTCGGACTCACTCGTTGGTTTTAGAAAAATGGATCTGTGTTCAGCATTAGCAATTTGCCCAGCAACAAGCCAAGTTAATTCGCTACTATGCACTCTGCAAGATGATCTCTAACATGGTGGAAATGCCATGTATAAGGACCACTACTACTGAAGCAGCTCATGCATCCATGGCAGCAACAAAGAAAATGATGATTGATAATTCGCCCGAGGTGAGATCAAGAAGATTGAGACTGAGATGTGGAATCTTAAAGTCAAAGGCACTGATGTGGTGGCCTATAGTCGACGATTTCAGCAACAAGCTTTGAGTGTTTCCAAAGTCCCAAAGAGGTAGACAAGATTAAAAGTATATCGGTGGATTGCGATATGAATACTTGCATGAAAGGCATCAAAATCAAAGACTCATGCAATGAGTTATTGAGTTTACAACTGAGTTGATGGAGGATAAGACCCATGCTTATGCTGAACGTCAGGCAGAAAGGAAAAGAAAGAATGATGATCTTTCCAAGAACAATCAAAACCAACAGAATAAGAGGCAGAACACAGGCCAGGCCTACACTGCAGGCAATAGTGGCAGGAAATCATACGCCGGGTCTAAACCTCTGTGTTCCAAGTGTAACTACAATCATGAAGGTCCTTGTCCACCTAGGTGCAATAACTGCAAAAGGGTTGGTCATCTGACCCAGGATTGTAGGAGCCGACCTGCCAATGCCAACAACAACAACAACAACAACAACCGTAACAACAACAACAACAACCGTAACAACAACAACAACAACAACCGTAACAACAACAACAACAACAACCGTAACAACAACAACAACAACCGTAACAACAACAACAATAATCAGCAGGGCAATGGTTGCTTTGAGTGCGGAGCTCAAGGCCATTTTAAAAGTAACTGCCCAAGACTGAGAAACAATGACCGTGGTAATCAAGCTGGAAATGACAGGGCTCCAGCGAAGGTGTATGTGGTTGGAAATGCGGGGGCAAACCCAGACAATGTCGTTGCGGGTACGTTCCTTCTAAACAACCGCTATGCTTATATCTTATTTGATACGGGTGCCGATCGAAGTTTTGTGTCTACTACATTTAGCTCCCAAATTGACATCACACCATCTGCCCTAGATCACTATTATGATGTCGAACTAGCTGACGGGAGGATAATTGGGCTAAACACTATACTTAAGGGGTGCACATTAAACTTCCTAAACCACCAATTCAACATAAACTTAATGCCTGTAGAACTTGGTAGTTTTGATGCTATAATCGGTATGGATTGGTTGGCGAAGTACCAAGCGGTCATCATGTGTGCCGAGAAGATTGTTCGCATTCCCTGGAAGAATAAAACCTTAATCATACACGGTGATGGAAGTACCCAGGGAAATGTGACACGATTAAACATCATTTCATGCACTAAAACGCTGAAGTACATGGAAAAAGGATTTCCTATCTTTTTGGCACATATCACTGCAAAAGAGGTTGAAGACAAGTCGGAGAAGAAGCGACTTGAGGACGTGCCAATAGTTCAGGACTTTCCTGAAGTATTTCCTGAAGACTTGCCGGGTCTTCCTCCGACTCGACAAGTGGAGTTCCAAATTGATTTGGTACCTGGTGCTGCACCTGTAGCTCGAGCGCCTTATCGATTAGCGCCTTCCGAGATGAAAGAGTTATCTGAGCAACTGAAAGAATTGTCCGATAAAGGCTTCATAAGACCCAGTTCCTCACCTTGGGGAGCTCCGGTCTTGTTTGTCAAGAAGAAAGACGGATCATTCCGGATGTGCATTGATTACCGGGAACTAAATAAACTAACGGTGAAGAACCGTTATCCGCTCCCAAGAATTGATGACCTATTTGATCAACTCCAAGGGTCGAGTGTTTACTCAAAGATTGACCTACGGTCAGGTTATCATCAACTGAGGGTTCGAGAAGAAGACATTCCGAAGACTGCCTTCAGAACTCGTTATGGCCACTACGAATTTCAAGTTATGCCGTTTGGTTTGACAAACGCACCTGCCGTATTCATGGACCTTATGAATCGGGTGTGCAAACCATATCTGGACAAATTCGTAATCGTCTTTATTGATGATATTTTGATCTATTCCAAGAACAAGCAAGAGCATGAAAAGCATCTGAAAATAATACTGGAATTGTTAAAGAAAGAGGAGTTGTATGCAAAATTTTCCAAGTGTGAATTTTGGATTCCCAAAGTACAATTCCTCGGTCATGTGATCGATAGTGAAGGAATTCATGTGGATCCAGCCAAGATTGAATCCATTAAAGATTGGGCATCTCCTAAGTCACCAACGGAGATTCGTCAATTTTTAGGTCTTGCTGGATACTATCGAAGATTCATTGAAGGGTTTTCAAAGATCGCCAAACCAATGA
This sequence comes from Tanacetum coccineum, assembly GCA_026074375.1. Lineage (NCBI taxonomy): Eukaryota > Viridiplantae > Streptophyta > Magnoliopsida > Asterales > Asteraceae > Tanacetum > Tanacetum coccineum. The sequence continues at coordinate 19,113 of BQNB010056444.1, read as the reverse complement.
CCAAGCTTACTCAAAAGAAGGTCAAGTTTGAGTGGGGCGATAAGCAAGAAGCAGCTTTTCAACTGTTGAAACAAAAGTTGTTGCCATCAGCGGGGGTGGGGGGGGGGGGGCCCCCCCCAATCCTAGCGTTACTGAAGGAAGCGAAGAATTCATCGCATACTGCATGCTTCAAAGAAGGTTTGGGTCTGTGTTTGATGCAAAAGAAAAGGTGATTTCTTATCATCACGCCGTTTGAAAATCTATGAGAAAAAACTATACCGCGCCATGATTGAACTTGGACGGTGGTGTTCGCTCTCAAGATCTGGAGACATTATTTATATGAACTAAGTGTAAACGTGTTCACCGATCACAAAGTTTTGCAACACATTTAATCAAAAAGAGTGAACATGAGGCAACGACGATGGTTAAGTTGCTAAGTAATTACGATGCGATATTTCGTTACACCCGGGGAAGCAAATGTCGTTGTTGCTGATGCTTTGAGCAGGAAAGAACGAGAACCACCGTTGAGAGTTCGAGCTTTGGTTATGACTATTAGTTTGGACCTTCCCAAACAAATCTTGAATGCTCAAACCGAAGCACAGAAACCAGAGAACATCAAGAAAGATGATGTTGGGAGAATGTTGATTGAAAATGCCAAATTTCCAGAAGTAATTAGAGAACAAAAGTTGGAACCACGTGCGGATGGAACCCTGTGCCTCAATGGCAGGAGCTGGTTACCTTGTTATGGCGATTTGCGGACTGTGATCATGCACGAGTCCCACAAATCAAAATACTCTATTCATCCGGGTTCTGACAAAATGTACCAAGACATGAAGAAGCTATATTGGTGGCCCAACATGAAAGCCGACATAGCCACTTATGTTAGCAAGTGTTTGACCTGTGCTAAGGTCAAGGCCGAACATCAAAGGCCATCAGGATTGTTGGTACAACCCAAGATACCCGAATGGAAGTGGGACAACATCACTATGGATTTTGTCACGAAGCTTCCTAAGACGTCACAAGGCTATGACATTTGGGTGATTGTTGACCGACTCACTAAGTCTGCGATCTTCACACCAATGAGAGAGACTGATCCTTTGGATAAACTTGCAAGAATGTACCTGAAGGAGGTGGTCACGAGACATGGAATACCTGTCTCAATCATTTGTGATCGCGACCCGAGATTCACATCAAATTTCTGGAGGTCACTTCAGAACGCTTTGGGTACTAATTTGGATATGAGTACTGCGTACCATCCACAAACAGATGGGCAAAGCGAGAGGACCATTCAAACTCTCGAGGATATGTTGCGTGCTTGTGCAATCGACTTTGGAAAGGGTTGGGTTAACCATTTGCCATTAGTCGAGTTTTCATACAACAATAGCTATCACGCTAGCATCAAAGCCGCACCATTCGAAGCACTTTATGGTCGAAAGTGTCGTTCACCTGTTTGTTGGACTGAAGTTGGAGAAGCTCAAATACTCGGTCTAGAACTAATTCAAGAGACCACTGAGAAAATCATCCAGATCAAGCAAAGGATGCAAGCCGCTCGTGATCGACAGAAGAGTTACGCCGATCTGAAGCGTAAACCAATGGAATTCCAAGTCGGGGATAAAGTTATGCTTAAAGTTTCGCCTTGGAAAGGGGTCGTACGTTTTGGCAAACGGGGGAAGTTAAACCCTAGGTATGTTGGACCTTTTAAGGTGATAGAAAGGGTTGGAGAAGTTGCTTACAAGCTTGAACTTCCAGAAGAGTTGAGCAGAGTTCATAATACGTTTCATGTATCTAATCTGAAAAAGTGTCATGCCGACGAACCATTAGCCGTTCCGTTGGATGGACTTCATCTTGATGACAAGCTTCATTTTGTTGAGGAACCATTAGAAATAGTGGGCCGTGAAGTTAAACGGTTGAAGCGAAGTCGGATCCCATTAGTCAAAGTTCGATGGAACTCCAAGAGAGGTCCTGAGTTCACGTGGGAGCGTGAAGACCAATTCAAGAAGAAATATCCACACCTCTTCACCAAGACCACACCGTCGTCAAGTGCTGCATCGTGAGCCTTGAGGACAAGGCTCGTTTAACGGGGGAAGTCTATAACACCCTGTGTTTTCAAGTCTTTGGCGACGTCGATAACTATGCTATTTATTTTTAGTATTGTACGCGTTTGCTTGTAATTTCATGAATTAAGTTTAAATCGCGTAAGCTAAAAATTAGCGTTCAATGTAAACGGGCATCAAACAATTAAATGTTTACATCAAGCAAGGGTTATATAATTATTTTGAGGATAATTATTAACTTTGTTCATTTTATTTTTATCGGATACGTATAGTGTATACGTTTCGCGATAAATTGCGTTTAGGCACTCCCGGAGCCACAAAAACTTTTCTACGCTTCAACAAATACCCACTTTTATACCCAATACATAAAAGTTACATAAATATATCATGTATATCTTTGTTCCACCGAAAATCATGCATCATATACAAATATGTACATGAAAAATAAGATAAGGCTTCAAGATTGGTCAATTTCATGCCATGCTTCATTATGGCAACACCATACCTCATTATGGCAAGACCATGCCTACCATACCTTGACCATGGCCATTCCTAAGACCCTTTTATGTCCCCTTGACTAACCTAACATCTTATATAACATGCATGACTAGCAAGTAACTCATACAAGCATTATACTTAGAGAAAAATTCACAAAATCACCTCCCTTGTCCACCCTATATGCTACGGCATACAAGCATCACCCAACCAAACCCATACAAATTTTTCTACAACCTATGTGTGTGTTTCCCCCCCCCCCCCCCCCCACCCCCTACAACCCCATCCACCCCCAATTAATAAAGGTATTCTAAGGTGATCCCAAGCATTGGCTAACCTTTTTCAAGTATTAATCAAGTAAAAGCAAGATTAGGGTTTTCTTGAGAAAACTAGGGTTTCTTAAGTGCAAGCTTTGGTTTTAAGGCTAAACACGGGTTTAGCATTTGTTTCTCATCATCATCATACCTCATAAGGTCCATTTTAAACCTTTATGCTTTCATGTTATGAGTTTTCTTGATAATGTGTTGTATGTCGACCCAGTAAATCTTAGTGAAATCACATCACATTAATCAGCCAAATAACAATCATACTTTTCGTTTAGATCGAGAACCAACTAAGAGTTATAGTGTTTTCTTGTGATTTTTGATTTTGTAAACATTGCTACATTTTATGATTGATGTAATATCATAAAATAAATGGATATATAAGTCTTGTTTACATCTTGGTTTAAGTATAAAAAGTTCATATGTAAATTGTAATTAAATGTTAAGTAAGAAGTTTATGATTTCATGGATAGATAAATAACTTGTGATCTTGATGATCTTGGGACAAAATGCTTTGATGGGATTAATGGACATATATACCATATGATATATGATATATATAAAGTATAAGACTTTGTAGTTAAATAATAAAGTATAAAGTGGTTAAACTTATAAAACTCATAAGCCAAAATGAACTTAAGAATGTCATGCAAAACATTCTGTCCCAAAGTGCTATAAAAAAGATCTTATTTTATTTTTTTTATATGATCAATACATTCACGACGATTTCAAAAAGGTAAGAAACTTGTTTAAAGGATTAATAACGAAAAAGTTACGTAATAAACGGTTATCGTTAATTAACGAAAAGTCGTAAGTAAATTTTTTGAAAAACATTTTTATAAAATTTGATAAACAGCAAGTATTAATTATTTTAATTAAAATTAATAATATTTTTAAGATTCACAAAATGATAAGAATCGTATTTTTCAATTTATAACGAACAAGTATGATTTCGCGGTTTACGACTATTAATACATTTATAAAACTTTTTTTAATAAAAGTTACTATTCATGACAGAAAAGTTTTATTTTTGTAAAACCTCTTAATATTATAGAACTTCAAAAAACGAAGAAACCGTCCTCGATAGAATTCACTAATCAACGGAGCTATATCGAATAAAATACGACATTTACGGGTTTTACGACAACAATAATCGATTTTATAAAAAGTTATGATCTGGTGTGAACAGTAAAAGTTTACTGTTAACCAGAGGCGTCAAATATCGAATATGTCAAATTATGATATCTCGTCCTAATACGAAATGAAGGGGCATAGAAACCGCGGGAGAATCGGGCTGAAAAACGCAAAAGTTCTGCTAGTTGTTACTATACGGTATTTATAAACAGTTTTAATTATTATAAAACACAATTTTTCCAAAAACCATTAGTTGGTTGATTTGAAGCTATATAGTAATATTATGTTGGTTATTCAAAGTATATTATTACTAGGGAGTTTCATTATATGAGGCCTCTTCGGAGGGCGTTTCGACGAGTTGTTGGATTTACGATTTAAAAGTGTCCTAAACTCTCTCGAAGTCATGTCATGACCTCTTTAATTATGATTAGCCGTACGAAACTATAGTACGAAGGTAAACAACTATAAGATTAAGATTTAAGGATTTGGATTACTTATCCGCCTATGATAATTTTAGGTTTGCATCGATCTTTTACGTGAGTTTATCTGCCTGGTATTTGGATTATCATGAACGCATGGTGAGTTCACTGCCCCACACTTTTACAGTTTTACTGATATACTATTATTGGTGGTGGTTAAATGCTTTGTTTTAATATTGGAGCAAGTAAACATTTTGCATTGATGTACATGTTTGACTAATGTAGCGAATACCCAATTAAGTCCCTTTTATCATGAACTTCTTAGTTTCCTTTTCCTTGGATTCGTTTTTGAGAACACTAAATGTTTTTGTTAACAATTCCTTTTCCTTTAATTGTTCAGAAAGAGTTTGTTTAAGATCGTTAATTTTCTTTTCAAAATCCGCAAACTATGCATTTTTCTCCCGAATTATATCATCTATTATAAGCTTTTCTCTAGTACTTAAATCCACATTTTGTCTTTCTTCTAGCAATTTTACCCGTTCTTTGTATCTTTCAAGCTCAGCAGATAAGGATTCATTGGCAATTAGATTGTCTTTATTGACCTTGTTACAATTAGTTACTTGATTTGACAGTTGTTCAAACACAGATAATATCATGGCATCTTTTTGTGCAGAAGAATTTGTATCCTGAACGGCTGCATTTTGTGTTTCAAGCATATACTGAGAGTAAGGAATAATATTGTTATCACTGGTTATCTCATTCTCTGGATAATTCACAAGAAGAGTTTGTTCAGAATACAACATCTCTTGCACACTTTGATTTAGCATATCATTATGAGTGTTTTCAGAGTGAGGTACCTCGGAGAGAACATCTGATCCGTAACTAGACAAATTGGCCACAAGAACTGCTTTGGCTATAGAGAAGTCGTCACAGTCAGAATCATATGCATCTAAATCATCTTCTTGATAAGCTGCATTGTGTGTAATGACCGTTTGTGTAACTAGACCTTCTGCAACTCCAGGGTCTACCAAAAATGCCAATTCTTCCTCATTTAGAACTTTACCAGATCCTTGTGCTTCAACCAAAAGAACTTTATCCCTAAACCATGTAGCATCCCTTTTCCTCTTTGGCTTTGAGCACTGTCTTGCCATGTGACCTTCCCCTTTATAACCCTTTGTTAACTTGAATTATTCCCTCCTGTTCCTGAGATGTTAGCCCTTGTTCCAGAAGTACCCACAACAAATGAACTTTGTCTCCCCTGAACCGGTTGAACAATCACCCTTCCATCATGAATAGTTATTTGTTGTCTTGGGTTGGAAGAATTTCTTAGCTGATTGTTGGTAGATGGGAACGAGATGTGACGACAATAGACAGAAATGACATCATTTTGTTAAGGGCATTAATAGGGTCATCTCCTTGCTTAAACACAGGAACTGCTACCAAAGTCTATCTGAGGAAATTCAACAAGATGTGTTTGTTGATTAACTGTGGAGACAATATATTCAATTTGAGGAATAGATTGTGGTTGTGGACAAGCATTTTGATGTACTGTGGATGAGTAAGCATAAGGATATGGTGCTAACGGGTAGGTAATTGCATAAGGTGTGGATGGATAAGTAGTTGAGTAATGTTGTGTGGGATGAATTGATCCATATTGAGGAGACTGAGATGGTGAAAACTGTTGTTGGAACTAAGGATTGTTGTATGAAGACTAATAAGTGTTGAAGTGAGATGGTGTCATCTGATGATTCGCAACTAGTGCAAGTGGATCTTGACTGCGTTCACGCATAATACGGACTTCATTTGCATGGGGTTCATGTTGTTCACAATATGCATTAATCTGATCGAAGTTGGTAGTGTGCAAATCTTTTACAAGTTTGACATCAGTCACAAACTTACTCCATTCAGGTGGAAGACTGTTTAAGAACTTGGTATTGACCTGAAATTGCTCCAATATCATTTTGTAAATGTTTATGTCATTGATCAGCTGCGTAAATCTCAAGTAATACTGATGAAGTGATTCCCCCTTGATGTGAGCAAACTTATCAAATGCATCATACAGTTTACACTCCCTTTCCCGCTTTGTCAATGATGTACCTTGCATTAGTAGTTGAATTCTTTCCCATAGATCCTTGACAACTCTGTGTTGATTAACGAGTGAATAGACATCAGATGGTAGACCTTGAAAAATGATATTAGTTGCCTTGAAATTACAATCAGCTTGGATTTTCTCAGTTGCAAACAATTCCTCATATTTATTTGTCCTAGTGACACCATTTTCTTCAATCGTAGGCCTAATGAGTGGACCATGTTCGACTGATTCAAGTATCATTCTTCCATGATATCTGTTTTGCATGTATAGTTCCATTATGATTTTCCAAGAATCATACTGGTCTTTGTCCAACATTGGTGGACGATTGTCCGCACTAGAAAGTATCATGAATTCAGCAAGAGTAGTCATTGTAAAATTTGGTATGTGAAATGATTACTTGTTGATCGGACAGTGATAAGAAGTAATTGTGTTAAAGTGAGTTTGTTTTAAGTGATTTACGTCATGAGAATACACAGGATTTTACAATTCTTGATTAAACCGGGAAAATAACGTTTCATGAGATTTTACAAATCAAAGAAATAAACCGTATAATTCAAATTTGATTAATTCGCCTCTAAAGAAGTGATTAAATCGCCTTGGGAAATTGGATTAAATCGCCTTTGGAAATAAGAATTAAATCGCCTTCAAAAACAGATTAAATCGCCTTCTAAAAGAAAGATTAAATCGCCTTCAACTATGGAGTTAAATCGCCTTGTACCAATAGAGGATTAAATCGCCTTGTACATAAGATGATTAAATCGCCTTGTAAAGAGAAGGATTAAATCGCCTCAAGCAGAATGATTAAATCGCCTTCAACAAAAGGATTAATTCGTCTTGAGAATAAAGATTAAATCGCCTTCAGAAAGAGGATTAATTCGCCTTGAGAATAAAGATTAAATCACCTTCAGAAAAAGGATTAATTCGCCTCGAGAAAGAGGATTAAATCGCCTTCAAGAAAACAGATTAATTCGCCTTTAACTTTTAGGATTAAACCGCCTTCAAACAATGGATTTATTCGCCTCCTGCAAATACGAACTTCAACTTTTCTAAAACACTAAAAGACTCACTTTTTGACGTTTTTACCCAAAATTTCTTAGTAATACTAAGCCTGTAAGAACATTAAAAATTTCTTGTACAACTAGTAATACTAAGCCTGTAAGACGGTTTCATATTTTTTTTCTATCCATAATCGTTTAACGATTGAAACATGAAGTAGGTGCACGTATGTAGTATCTTTTTTATCCATATCATTCATTTATCGATTGAAACATGAATGAACTTTGTGCAAGTATGTATTACAATATATCTAATGTTCTATTACCATGGTACTTGAACATATAACTTTTTTCTTTTATCATCCATTTAGATTCGTTTATCATATAAGAGGGAATTTCATATATACCCAATAAAATTTAAAAAATTAAATATTTCTCTAAAACACAAGTTATCAATGCATGATGTAAAATGCTATTAAATAATATTTAGATAAAAAATATAAATATTGAAGTGTTTTTGGGATATATGTAAATGCTCATCATATAAAATATTATATAAAACCATATAGAAATATAAAAAAATAACCTTATACAAAAATATATATGTTTTCATAGGATCTTACGATCCCGATCCGATCCTACGATTACGATCTTGCAAAGCCGAAAACGATCATAAGTAAGATCCCGATCCTGACAACCTTGATTAAAAATGCAAACTTTATGGTTTTTAAGACAAAAAAATTTTAAAAATCAAGATTTGTACCTTATAAACCTTTCGAACAAAAAAAAATGCACAAATATAAAGTTTTCATGGATCTAAGCTTGTACACCTTGTATAACTAAGATACTAGATCATTTATACCTATGTATAAGATCTTTTAGTGTGACAAACAAGCTTCGAAGAAAAAAAACTAAATATGAAGAGTAGAAAAAAAACGAGTAAAACACGCACACAAAAACAAACTTATCACCCCATGGCTCTTGATACCAATTAAAGAATATAAGTAATCTTTAATCACACACACAAGTATGAAGAAATCAAGAGAGAGAAAGAGAGTGAGAGGTTGCTTCTAGTGAGAGAGAGTGAACATGAATAATATTATATTAGTATGTGAAAAATGAAACAACCAACACCATTTTCATAACATGAAAAGGGTTTATATACTACTATACTAGGCCGGCCATGGGCTTTTCCTTAACTAGCCCATTTAGTTTTCAAATATTACTTAACGAGCTATCTAGCGATATATATGAAAGTGACCGATACTTTCGTATTCCTAACACCCTAATTTTGAAAATCTAATTTTTTTTAACACATTCAAAAATAAAAAAACTAAATAAACTATGAATTAAATAGCACTGAACCATAATAAACAATACAAAGTAAGAAAGAAACCTTACATATCAGTATATGCAAAACCACATACCGATTTTGATTATACAACCATGAAAACAACGATGCAAAGTTCGCTGGAAACCCCATAGACACGCCGATGGCGGTCAAAGACGGAGATTGAAGAGGTTGGTGTCTGAGTGTTTTGGTGGCTGGGTGTCTGTGTTTTGAGAGTAAGCGGCGAAGAAAATAGTGTTTTTTTATTTTTGGTATGTGTCGATTTTTTCTACTATTATTCAATTATATTTTTCATAGAACGAAATAAATGTTACTATAACCACACAAGCATAAAGAAGAAATATATTTACATATATATAAAAAAAGAAATATATTTACATAAATTCGGTTGACATTTTTCTAAAACTATATCCAAACCGACTATGTAATTTTCATGTTTTGGAAAAATAAGAGAAGTAAAAAAATTGGTTTGTGATGGGTTAAAAAGTTGTTATGGGCCTGCCGAATGGAGCGTGACTAAAATCCAGATCTCCATTCCATATATATAATAATCTCAACATTCATTCATTCATTCCCCCAAACTAAAATATCAGTTCTAGGGTTTCAAATTCAGGTATCATCATCATCATCTATAATATATTTGATTTGATGTATTATTATTAATTTAGTTTGAATTGATTGATTGATTGAATATGTTTATTAGTTGAGATGAGGCCGATATTCGTTGGGAATTTCGAGTACGAGACACGTCAATCTGATTTGGAGAAGCTGTTTGGCAAATATGGACGAGTTGATCGTGTTGATATCAAATCTGGTATTATAACTTTCTTCGTTCATCTTGTTAGGAAATACTTTTTTGATTTGCTTATTATTGTTTTATGCTTGAGATGAGTGCATTAGGTTTAAGCAATGTTGTAAAAGTCGCTAGGCACTCTGCGATTAATCGGATTAGAATTTTCTAAGTATATATTTCGAAATTATGTGTATGACATGAAAATTGCTACTATTAATGGCTCAAATCGATTTGGGGGCCATTTGACTAATATGGCTGATTTACTTAATTCGCCAAGGCATATGACCACCTAGATCGATTTTTTTGCAACAATTGGTTTGTGGGATCTTAGGTTTACAAGTTTTTGTGATATATAATTCAAAACACCCTTTTAGGTTAACGACTTATTGAAAACACGTTCAAGGTAATTTCGTGACTACGAGCGTATGGCTTAAGAACTTGATAAGACAATAATTATTAGGTTTTTAAGATGAAGGTCAACCTTTCTTTAGGTTAAGTGGCGTGTAGCTAATCTCTATAATATCTCATATCGGGGGACGAGTTTTCTGAATTTTAGTTACCCCATCAGTTAAGCTAAAGCTAAAACCCTCCTTTTATGTTTTCATGACATACCAAGTTAGGGTATGGTCATAGGTTTTTAACTCGTGACTCGAAATCCTATCTTTTGACACGTGAGTCGACTTGTAAGAGTCTAAGATATTAAAAAAATAGAAATATATTCATTTCTACTAGACATGTGGAAACCATTTATAAAATATTTGGAAACAAATAAATCAGATACATTATATCATTCATAGCAAGTTGTTAAACCTGTCTGAGTAGCGAGTCGACTCGTACGACTCGATACGAGTTACTTAGAATATTTCTTCCATTTGAGAAAATTGAGGGTTCATTTTTTCCATTTCTGCCTACTCTTTAAGGGGTTAAGATTTCATCGTTACAGCTTTGTTTTCATTATTTAAATGTCTGCGATGACTAAAACGTTAATACTTTGAGTTTGTTTCTTTATACAAGTTTTGGAAAAAATACCAAATAAACATTGAGTGCGGTATCACAAACAATTGCAACTAATAGTTTTTTACCTTGTAAGCGTTATTGTGAATTAAATGCACATCTTAAAGTATCCACTGCTATCGTCGCTAATCCTTTATTCCAAAAAAAAATAATGATGTTTTACTCTGACGTAATTCCTTTTTTTCTTAAACCAAAAATTGTATTTACAGCTACAACTTGTTTTGGGAATTGAGGGTTATCGGAGAAAGTATTAGACATTTGGGATGTAACGCTAATAAGTTACCAAAAAATGAACGTGTTGTCTGTGTTTGAAAATCCGCACATGTTATTTAATTGGTATTTTTTTTCCAAGAATAGTATAAATAAACAAACTTTAAAATGCCATTAAGCGTAATAGTTTATTGTAGTCAACACAATGACGAACGCTGATATGATGAAGTCTTAACCCTTCAAGAGTGATGCAGAAGTTGAAACGCTGAAGCCTCAACTTTCTCATATTGTAGATGACGATGACAATTACCTATAGACTTATTGCTCGTTTTTTCCAACACGGAGCAATGGTTAAATCAGAAAATTAGTTTGTAGAAAAGTTGTAAAATTAGTAAGTGGATAAATGAATGATGTGAGAGCCCAAGTGCACATGTTTTAAGGTTTTAGGAAATACATGTTCCATGAAAAGTAGAATGCAGTTTGGATGATCCGAACACTTTAAATTGCTGATATGCTTAAATCTTGTGGTTGGAATTTATGCTAGAGATGAGTGCTTTGGGTTTAAGCAATGTTGCATAAAAAGCTAGTTGTTAGTCTCTGAAAATGTACTTTGGGTCTAGCTTTGACTGATTTTTACCGACTTTTGGCCTGGCCGGCTAACATGGCTGATTTACTCAAATTGCCAAAGGCATATGACCGCCTAGCGGTTACTCGCTGATTAATCGGTTTTGCAACAATGGGTTGAAAGGATCTTAGGCTTATAAATTTGTCGTATATAATCCAAAACAATGTCTTAGGTTAATGACTTGTTGAAAATGCGAATAAGGTAATTATCAACTGTTTAAGAGCTTATAGCTTAAGAACTTGATAAGAAGGTAAACTCATAAGCTGTTTAAAATGTAGTTATTGATTTCTCTAAATTTCAGTAAGCCTCTTTGATGTTTTCATGACATACGGTATGGCCATAGTTTTGTAACTCGTTACTCAAAATCCTATCTTTTGACAGATTACAAGATATTAATAAAGTATAAGTATATTCACTTCTACTTGACATGTAAAGAATATTATTGACATATTAAAATTAGTGAATTAAGTATATTATATCACTAGTAGCATAGTTGTTAAACTTGTATGAGTTGACTTAGTATCTGAAAGTAGCAACTCGTTTACCTTAGTTTTTATAGCATGTGGCTCGGACTTGTATTTTTGACTGATTTGGACCGAGTTGCCTCAGTTTGAAACTCGTACTTTTTGGGAAAATGTGCATACTGTCCATATGTAATCGTCAGCAAGTGAGGCTTCATTTTGTTCATTCGCTGCTTCATTTTTGGAGGGGTTAAGACTATATCGTTTCACCTTCATGTTTATTATTTTGATGTCATGCGAAAGCGAAACTCTAATACTTTGAGTTGGTTTTTTTTATAAAAGTTTTGGAAACAAATACCGAATCAATATTGAGTGCCACTTTTTGAACAATGGAAATTCATATGGTTTTTTGTCACCTCATAAGCATTAATGTGAAGTAAATGCTCCTCCTAACCGCTTAATACTTTCTTTGCCAAACCTTAATTCTATAAGAATAAATGAAGTTTTTGATTGTGACCTTAAATAAAGCTTCATTTAAGATTGTATCCATTGTTACTTATATTAAGAGTTACCAAAGAAGGTATCGGATAGTTAAAGGTGCCTTTAGTTCATATAAATGCTAATGAATTATCAGTTGCTATTGTTTAAAAAACCACACACGCCATTTATTTTGTATTTTTTTCCAAGACTTGCATAAACTGACAAACTTAAAGCGTTAGGGTTTTAGTTTATCACAGTCATCAAAATGATGAAGGTAGAATGATATAAGTCTCGACCCTTAAAGAGTGAAGCAGAAATTAACGATGAACTGTCATGTTTCTTTGATGACGACTGCCTATTCAAAATTTGCTTGTTTTTTCAACACTTCTGAGCTATGAACCTAGTTGACTCGGTACGATCTTAACAACTCTAGGTGGGATTTCAATGAAAAAAAATTATTGATTTTGATTTCTAGGTGCTTATCCTAAAAGCAGGGTTTGTTTTTATATGATTAAGGTCTGAGTATAAATGATCAAGGACTTCAAAAATATTGATTCACTATTCTTTTGAAAGCTACATTGTGTGGATCTTGCGTCTAGTTGGATTAAAAAGGGTGGTGGAAAATTTAATGTCGATTGGAAGTAGATCTCCGTGTTTAAGTGTTTGTTTTGACGCAGGCACAACAACCAAGGGAAACTGAGCTTCTCTCTTGGCTTACAAGTTCCTTTGCAATTAAAAATTAAGGGAACTGTAACATATCTACCTGTCTGCTCTCCTTCTACACTATACTCACTCGATCATCTCATGCACTTACCTCATTGCCTGCCATATCACAAGAATTGTCATGTTGGGATTTGCTAGTTCAACTTTTCTTGCATTTCTACAGTGATAATGGGGGTTGATGAATTATTTACTGACATGCCTAGCCTTACCGTTTCTGAACACATGCTGTGAACATGGTGAAGCATGCTTAGCAATTTCATTTTCAGAATTGAGACTTGGATTATAATAATTTTTATACCATCATCATCATGCTTTAGTTGATCTTGCAAGGCTTCTACCTTCTTGTGTTCATCAGACCTTCACATATTTGCAGGTTTTGTACCTTTATCTAGTCTCTTTGAGGATTAAGTAAACTCATTTTGACGTGTACTGCCTGTTAATTAAGTGAACGCTTCGTTGTCTTTCTATTTTTTACTTTTTTAACTGTGTTTTTCATTACAGGATTTGCTTTTGTTTACTTTGAGGATGAGCGTGATGCTGAAGATGCCATTAATGCACTTGACAATACCGCGTTTGGATATGACAGGCGCAAGCTCTCAGTTGAATGGGCTAGGGTATGTCGGGTCTATGTGAACTATCTATTTTGGTGCATTTATTTTTGGCCATTGCTGCTGTATTTGATTTCTTATTGAACTACTTTGATCACAATGTGACGTATATATTATGGAACAATTAAAAGTCGTAACTAAAGATGGTATTTGTCAGGGTGAACGCAATCGACACCGTGATGGATCCAAGTCTGTGTCAAATCAGAGGCCAACCAAGACATTGTTTGTAATAAACTTTGACCCGGTCCACACAAGGGTTCGTGATATTGAGAAGCACTTTGAGCCTTATGGGAAGATTCTTCATGTTCGTATTCGACGCAACTTTGCGTTTGTGCAGTTTGAAACACAAGAAGAAGCCACAAAAGCCTTGGAGTGTACACACATGAGGTTGGTGCTGATGCAGTAGCTCCTCTTTTTATTCTCTTGTTTACTGTTCACAGTACTGTATTATGGCACAGCATAACGATTGTTGGACATTCTGTTTGCAGTAAGGTCTTGGATCGGGTGGTTTCAGTGGAGTATGCTTTAAGGGATGATGGTGAGAGAGGAGACAGGTCGAGGAGCCCTAGGAGAGATTATGGCAGACGAGGTGATAGTCCTGTTAGAAGGTCACATAGTCCTTATAGGAGAGGCAGACCAAGCCCTGACTATGGTCGTAGCAGACCAAGCCCTGATTATGGCCGTGCTCGTAGCAGACCAAGCCCTGATTATGGTCGTGCTCATAGTCCTGTCTATGATACGTACAATGGACCCTCACATGGGAGGCCTCAGAGCCCTGGATATGACAGATATCGCAGGTTATATGGTCATTCTTGTCTTAAGCTAATATAACTATTCATTGCTTAATTACATCTGCAAAACTGTTACATATTACGTACTTTGCTTGACATGGTTTTGTATTTTTTCCTACAGCCGGTCTCCTGTGCGAAGATCAAGGAGTTGAGAGGTGGTGTGCTTGGCTTGCATCTCATGCTCTAAAGTCTATGATAGCTTTCAGGTTTAGTAAAAGTAGATATGTGGAGCTGAATGTATTCGAAGTTGGCGGAGTCTTTTTAGTTATTGTCGCTGATTGAATGTGTGAAATTCTTGTTACTTGGATTCTTATTGGTATGTTTAAGTGTTTGACAACAGCATCAAAATCTTGCTTGAGGCAGCGAATTAAGTTTTCAGAGCATTTAGCATGCATAAGCTTTTAAAAGGGTGTTAGAAGCACATTTGTACAATTACGCAACTCGGACAAATAAAGAAACTCTTGCAAATGACCAGACGTGTTAGAATGCCTTCAATTCTACACGAAATGGAGTATGCAAGTTTTTAGCATAAGTCGTTAGAAAATTGGTATGCTCTATTTTCAGTTGCATAAAACCTCGAATATAATGAATACAGTTTTCTTGAAAACTTTCCTTAATGGCGCGGAGCGATGGCTGCTTTAGTTGTCATCTTATTAGGTAAAATTGAAGGAGCTGAAGGCTAGCATCATCAGCACATATTGTGATATTTACATCTTATTAGGTTGAGAGGGAAAGTACAACACGTGATTAGATAGTATAACCTAGTTGCATTTGAACCTTTTCCCCTACTTAAACTACTCATACACATCTTTATCATAAAATCTTAAGTTAATTAATAATTATTGTATTACATAATAATAATGCTGTGTATTTAATGAACTTTTCATGGCGAGTTTATCACTTCATTATCACTATACGTGCTGCTAGTAACAAGAAACTCTAACGCTGATCTGCTTCAATGAAACCAATGAAACGGCTTAGTTCACGTTTATAATCAAGTCAGGAAGTTCGTCGAACTGATTTGGTATCTTGAAAACAATGTCTAATCCCAAAGAAAAATTATTGCTTATTGATTTTCGACATACACTAATTGTTCTTTTTAAGCGAAACAAAAATATATAGATGCGCTAGAAAAACACGACGGGCTATAGGGATTAAAAGAATCAGATGAAACCTGACGGACAGTACAAGATATGACCAGATTGTTTAGTGATTAGTGTATTCAAAGTATTATGTTGATATTTAGAATCAACATGTTTGTCAAAACATGTTTTAAACTAGGATCACACAAATTTGTTACTTTCAGACTGATGATGGTTAAATCATAACTTAAGTATTATGTTGATATTTAGAATCAACATGTTTGTCAAAACATGTTTTAAACTAGGATCACACAAATTTGTTACTTTCAGACTGATGATGGTTAAATCATAACTTTTTCATTTGACATCAAAGAACTAGCTTAGAACATTTCTTCAACTTAGTTCAACAACAATAAGATACAGATTACCATAGTTTTACACCATAAACATATGGAACTAACATCCAAATACATGATTGGACGACACAAAACTCGTCTTAAGCATCACATATTATCCAACGTCGAAGAAGATGAAGACGACGATTTGTCGATCTCTTGTTGAATAGCCTTCTCTAACCACATATCAGCATCTTGCATCATTTCAGGACTAAGTCTAACCATAAGTATACAAAACTCGGTTTCGTTTAGATATCCATCACCATCCAAGTCTCCTTCCCTAACCATATTCTCAGATTCCTCTTTGCTCATTCCTTCCATACCCAAAATTGCTGAATTTTTCCTCAAGCTTTCGGGTGTGATCAGCCCACTTTTCTGGTCCGCTAGCAGGCGAAAACCGCCACATAGTTCGTCCACAAACGTGTTTACGTCTAGCTTTTCCGCCATCACAGGAAGCAAGTCTAGGTATTGTTTTTCTTCTTCCATGCTTTGTTTTTGTGGAATGGAATTTTGGTGAGTATGTTTGTGTTAAGAGAACCACAAATGTAGTTGACTTGTGACAAACGTGACAATAATAATGTTGGAAATGCCAAACTTATCGTATCTAAGGTATATTCATATTATAGTTAAGACCAATAAAATACTTTAAATAATATTGTGATGACTTTAGTGTATTAAAATATATTCCTTTCGACTCATTTTTATTGTCCCCTTTTAAATTTTTAAAGTCTTTTTTTTAACTTTGATTTTAAATATTTTTGTTTGTGTTATATAATATTTGATGCAAAATATATGAATAAATTGGTTTTTAAATGTATTTTCATTGATATAACTTTCATCAAGTATTATATAACACAAACAAAAATATTAAAGATTAAAGTTGGAGTTAACTACATTTTTGGTCCTTGTGGTTTGTCGGGTATAACGATTTTAGTTCAATAGTTTAAAATGTAACGGATTTCGTCCATTTTTGGTAAAACGTAACACTTTTGGTCCAATTTTGGTCCTTGTGGTTTGTCGGGTATAATGGGTTTAGTCAAAAAATAGACAAAAAGTGTTACAGGTCGACCAAAAATGGACGAGGTTCGTTACGTTTTAAACTATTGGACTAAAACCATTATATCCGACAAACCACAAGGACAAAAAATGTAGTTAACTCTTAAAGTTGAAAAAGAAAGACTTACAAAAGTCAAAAGAGGACAATAAAAGTGGAAATGAGGTAGTATCTCATTAATGTTTTATGGTAGAGGTTTACTTAGCTTTTTTATAAAGGCGACAACACTTGTTTTTAGGGAGTGGGCGAAGTTAGAATGTTATGGTCGAGCGATACACTTTTAGATTTTTTAGAAACAACATTATATATCGGTTTTTTCTTTTGGGGGTGTGGGGGGAGGTTTACAAAAATAGGCAGATATTTTATAAAATTTACATTACAAATTTTTCGCTAGAGGGGCACGTACCATGCCCCCTTCCTGTCTACGCCACTGTTCAGTGTTCGAGGGCTGAGTAAAATCAAACGAAAACTGAATCAAACCAAAAAACCGAGTCGGACTAGTCCAACTGAAGCTAAACCGCTCCAACCGAAACCGAACCGATCTTACTCGGTTCGGTTTTATATATTTATGGTTTTCGCTTTCAGTTTGGCTTGGTTCAGATCGGTTCGGGCCAAAACTGAGAAAAACACATTTAAACCGTCTAAACCGAATCGAACCGTACCAGTTTGGTTCGAGTTTGTTTGGCTCAGTTCACTTCCGTTCGATTCTCGGTTCATGTTTTATTGGTTTTCGGTTCAGTTAAGTTTGAGTCGCTTCTTTATGGTTTGATTTTAACCCGACGCCCTATTTAGTTTATAAGTTGTGACAACATCCTAATTAGATTACGTGCAACTGAGTTAAAAAAAACTTGTTTTTATACAGTTTGGATAGAATAAACCTCGTCTATTTGCCATTTGTAACATTTATTTGGTGAAAAAAAACACTATAGTAAGAGACTCTTGAACTAGGAGTTAGGATTAAATGACAAGAAAACTTATAATATAATGATAAGAACTATATATAAACTCACATTTGAGATGCATCGATTTGAATTGGATGTATCTCTATACATCTAGATGCATCATAATGTATTTTATAGCTTAAAATTATATGCATATACATATATTAAATAAATTCCATCAAATCAGATGAATCATATTTATTTTTCGTCATCTACATGTCACTCTCTCTAGTGCTACTTTGCATATTTTTTACTTCAAAATCAATTTTGAAACTATATAGACAATGTATATAAATAAATAAAGTTGCATCTAATTTAAAGTCGATGCATCTTAAATACGTGTATGTATTAATTATCATCCTTCCATTTTAAGTTTTCTTACAACTAGTCGAACATTTCCTCCTACGTATTGTCTTTGGGTACTAGGTCATTAGTTGCGTCGGTTATAAACCATTTTCGAAAGAATATTATCATAAAGTAAAAACTACTTTATAAATAATACTCTTTTCGTTTCAAATTAATAGTCATTTTTTTCATTTTGGATTGTCTTAAAATTATTGTCTCCTTTCAAATATAGTTGTGAGTAATGTATCAAGTTTATTATATTATACCTAATAATACTAGAAATTACAAACTTATTTAAAGTTTTAATTAATTCTATAAGGGTAAAACTGTCATTTTATAAAAAAGTAAGAGAGAGAATACAATAATAATTATGTTTTCTTAAACTGTGTGTTTTTTGTGGAGAGACAATTATTTTTGGACGAAGGAAGAACTCCGTGGTTTGAGATGTTAAAGAATATATTTTTTTGGGTGGAATATTCATTCGATTAATGAGAGAGTAGAGTAGGGTCAGGATGTTGACGTTTATATAGTTTGAAGCTTCTACGAAGGTTCGTGGTCGACCTAATTTTGTATCTTTTCTCAACTCGGCAGCCAATTACGGTGACCATTACTACTTGTATAATTAATTATTTACCAACCTTTCGTTTTCTTATATGTAAAGGGGGTGCAAATAAGAGGTATTTAGTTGACTTCGACTTATGTATAACGAGCTTGTATTTTTCGGTTTATATTCAAACTCATACGTTCAT
>BQNB010056443.1:0-36350 GCA_026074375.1 Tanacetum coccineum | reverse complement strand
CGGCTACGTAAAATGCTTACGTTTCATAATAAAATACGTTTAGGCATACCCGGAAGTTCTAAAACCTAACTACGCCTAAACAAATACCCACGTTTATACCCAATACTCAAAATATTAAATATAACATCACCTATATATATATAATGCCGAAATTTTTAGGATGAGACCAAGAGGTTACAAGTAGTAATAATATCTAGATAATAACCCTCTTAACCTCAGCTTCCCTTGCCATTTTCTTTTCATAATAGTCACAATCTTTAATCAAATGACTTAGACTACCACAAACAAAACATTTCTTCTTTGTAAAAGAGTAACCTTCCCCTAGTTCTCTTTCCATCATATCATTCCAATTCTTCCTATTAACTTTATGTGTTTCTTTATCTTTGAGTGGTTGCCTAGGAGTTTTTACGTGTTTTGCACAACTAGGTTCAACTTCTTGTAATTCAGACACAACTTTTTCATTAGTTATTTCCAACCTTGACTTAGACATCTCATTTGGTACACTTAAACTTTCTGATTCAGTCTCAAAAGAGTGCTCAGAGGTATTTCCACAAGATCCTTCACTGTCATTTGATTGACAGGTAGAATGCTCAGAAGAATTGTCATCTGAGACACTAATTTCAGGTTTTTGAGGACCCTTTTTACCATAAACATACAAAGAATCATCAATTTCCTCTTGTGGTTTAGGAGTATAATCTCCACTTAAGGGATGTGGAACACCTTTAAAATCATTAGTCTTTGTAAATCTACTGTACAAAGGTTTTCCAATTGAATCCTCTTTTGAACAATTAAAAACAGAAAAATTCATTTCTTCCTCATAACTTAGAACCTCATTGTTTGATTGTATTTCAAATCCTAAGCCAACTTTACTATTTGAACTCATGCCAGAATTAATTAATCTCCAAAGATTCTTGGAAGAATCTTTCCATGAATCTAATGTTTTCTGCAATTGTTCCTTTTCTTTTACAGCTTTCATTCCTATTCTCCTATATCTTTTAAGCTTTTCATCTTTTTCATATATTTCATTAGCCTGAAATGTAAGCTTTTCATTTAGAGAAAGTTGCTGTTTTTGAAAAGTAACAAGTTGAGCTTCTAGTTTCTTAACAGCTTGACTATAGGCAAGTATTTGTGCTTCTTGATCACCTAACTGATTCATTTGTTCATCACACAGTGTTTTAAGGGTATTGTATGAATCAATGCAAGTTTTAGAACACAAAGATACCTTACTACTTGAGCTGATAGCCATGAGTGCATGATTTATCTCTTCAACTTCAGTATGTTCTCCCCAATTGACAATCCCATCATCCATTGTCAGCAAGCCCATCTGATTCTTCTCTTGCTTCCCAGCTTCTTGATGTTGATAAAATGAGTCTCTCTTCTTCTTTCCATCATGTGTCCCCTTTGTTGTACATTCCCTAGCAAAGTGACCAGTGTTGTGACAATTGAAGCATTCAAGCTTCTTTTTGTCAAAGCCAACAGGTGTTTTTCCATCCACACGAACTCTCCTTCTTGTTTTCTTATAGAACTTCTTCATTCGAATAGCAATCATTGCTATCTGTCAGTTTATGTCCATCTCTTCAATGTCTAAATCATCAATTTGTTCCAGATCTTCATAAAGCAAGTCCCAGTCCTCTGATTGTTTGGCAAAGAGGGAATAAATAACTTCATCAGCAAAACCAGCAAGAACTTCTTTTTCAGGAATATTGGTTGAAGAAGTAGAAGGAGTGCAAGTACTGTAGGCACCAGTAAAACCAGACTTAACCTTATTAGTGCTGCTTTTGCTTTGTGAAACAAAAGCAACATTTTGAGCACTTGAAGATGTTTTTGAGGCACCTTGGATTTCCTGCTCAAAAACTCTAAGGTTATTATACAAATCATCAATAGATAAAGTGTCAACCTCTGGTTTAGTTCTCATAGTCATTGCCAGATTGGACCATGTTGGGGGCAAAGATCTGAGAAACTTATGATTTGCATCCTCAGTTGATACTTCAGCACCATGAGCTTCCAACTGAGAAAGTAATTGTTGGAATCTGTCATATCCCTTTTCTAACCCTTCTGAACTGGATATTTTAAATGCTTCAAACTGTTGTTTGAAAACAGCCTTCTGCATTTTCTTTGAATTTGCATTACCACCAAACCTAGTTCTGATGGCTTCCCAGATCTCTTTTGCATCATCCATTCCATGAAATCTTCTCATATGTTCTTTGGGAATGGCCATCAGCAAGATATTCTTAGCCTTCCTTTCCTTTTCAACAGCTTGAATTTCTGCAGCAGTTACTGGTGAAAGTATTCGAACAATACCATCCTTTCCAGTTGAAATTCTCTTCTTGGAGTTTCCATTCTGAATTACCTTCCAAACATCATTGTCAATGTACTCAAGGTAATGCTCCATCTCCATAGCCCATATATCATACTCCTCCTTCTTCAGAATTGGGAGTTTGATATTTGAGATAGCAGTTGTTTGAGGAATCACTTGTTGTTGTTGTTTAGGTGCAGCACCAGTGTCTGATGCATCTTCATGGTTTGATTCTTCATCATCACTGAGATGTTGTGAGAACTCATCATTAGCAGGTTGAGACATTTTGTATAGAATTGTAGGAGAGTGTTTGTTTGTGATCTTGTGATTCTTCTTATTCAGAGTCCCTCTATTGGCTCTGATACCACTTGTAGGTCCTTGGTCTTGGATCTATATAGCCTTTGTAAGACAATAGCTAACTTGAATAAATCCAAATCAACTATGTGAGAGACACTGACTATGAATATCAAGTGTTAATACAGAATCTTAACACAAGAATTAAGAAGAACAATAATACTAATTTTGCTATTGATTTCTATTAATCTTTAATGCGTCTATTACATATATGAAACTCTATGCCGTACACCAAGGAAAACCCTAGCAGGCTTTACAAAACGTATGAAAGGATAATACATATCCTTTCCTAAGATATCTCCTAAAATATCTCTAAGATAACTATTACTTCTATTCTGCTACATAAACAGACTTAACTAAATACGACCAGTACTAACTATAATAATGCCACTCTACCAGTACTAACTATAGTACTGCCAGACTTAACTTAGTACTGCCAGACTTAACTTAGTACTGCCAAAACTAACTTAGTACTACCAGACTTAACTGTTACACTACCAGTATTAAGTCTTTTACAATCTATTTCCCAACATACCCTAATACTCTTAAATCCCTTATTTGAGTTTTCTAGTTTTTCGGCAGAATTTTATAGTCACTTTATGACCACAAATAAAATACTAAATCATCAAATTGACTTTTTCCCTTTCATTCCCTACCTTCCCAATGGGTTATGAACTACTGTGATTTTTTAGAAAAAATAATATTGAGCCTAACTATTTAATAAAAATTCAACATCACAAAGTACTTAAATTTGGATCTGAACGCACACCAAAAAGTTTGATTTTTCTAAAAAGAGTTAGACAATAATTTAGCACTTGTGCTTTGAGCTGGAGTTAACAGACACATAAAATATGACCTCTGATTTTTCCCAAGCCTTGATTCAACTTTTAAGTAGGGGTTTTACTCCCCGAAATCAGACCCAAATTTGACCCGAATTTACTATTTTGATAACTTTTCTTGTAAAAGTTATTTGACTAACTTTTCGACCTCAAAACCTTTCGGGGCTAGACTTTTTGAAAACTAGACTCTCTGAAATTCAATTTAGGCACAAGATTCATACCAAAACTTGTTTCAATGAGATATCTTTCAATCAACATGACCTAAAATTCAGCCAAACCCTATCTTTCAAATTAACGCGTTCTAATCTAAACTGTTTACACCAACATGCTCCAAATCTATTCCCGAACACACCCATATAGTTTTATATTAATAATTTACAAAAAATTTATGAACCCTAATTATCCATCAATTAAAGTTACTAATATAAGAAGATTAAAAAAGAACTTAATTGAAAACATACCTAAACATTTCACTCGAACACACACGAATCAACACCTTAATTCTTGAATAAAAAAAAATATTTTTCTTTTTTCTTCCTTGGGGGTTTTAGCCGAACAAAAGAGAGAGGAGAGAAAGAAAAGTTATTTAGGGTTTTATTGATTTTGTATTTATAATCCTTAGTTTCCTAATTGTATTCAAATTAGTTTTTTTTCTTTTCTTAATAACCGACCGAATAAACACCCCTTTAATAATTTTTTTATTACTTTTTTAATATTATTAAATACATATTTACCCCTTATTTTGTTATTTTTATAAAAACCCTTTATTAATTTTGCAAACCTTTTAAATAAAAACTAGTTTTAAACTTACAATTTATAAATTCCATTTCATAAATTACTTTTCTAATTTAGAAATACTAATGCTTATTAAATTTAAATACTAGACTTAATTCATTTCTAAGAATACATTATATACTCTTTACACTCATATATCAATTATGCACCGAATTACACGATAACGCATAAAATCATGCTATCATTTCCACTGTCACAAAATGTGAACGAAATGAAATAGCTACCAAAACCACAATTCAATCACCAATAGATGAACACGCATCACGGATTGATATCAAATACTCATATAAGATCACATAAGCTCATAGTTATAACATATATAAATACTTTAGTCTACTATAATGGTTTGACTAACCTGCTCAAGTCACGGTTGTCACAGCAGACACAGGCAAAAACCAAACTTCAAACTGACTCTTTGCAACAAAAGCTAAATGATCATATTTTTGAAAACAACATGTTAAGAGCACAGTTAAAAGCAATTTTTTCTGAATCTCAAGTGAATCAAAATGGTACAAGTCTAAATACTAAACTTTCTAAACCTCCAACTTTAAGAACTAAACTTTATTCAGTAACTCTGGTTCCTAAATCAAAGGTTATTCCTAAAGCTGTTAAGAAACATGATTTATCAAAAACAGTCACTTCACACTTGACTACCACTAAGATAATTGAAAAATGAACAAAAGTTCTTGCCTTAGATTTGCTTAAGATTGAGTCTGAACCAATCAATGCGTACTTTAAGAACAACAGGGTTGTGCATCGAGATTATCTGAAAGTAACTAGGGAGCACATAGCAACACTACATGAATTATTAGAAGAAGCTAGAGCATTAAGACCTTTAGATGAACATATAGGTCATACCTCTAAGTTTGTTGAGCAAATTCAAGAACTGTTAGTATATGTTAGTGCCTCATGTCCTTTTACTCAAAGCGAGAATGAAAAGTGGGCTCCCGCTACATGCCACAAAAAGAATAATAAGCCTTATGTAGATGCCTCTAGAACAAAACAAATAATTGAGGCAATTACACAAAAGCATGCAGTAAAGTAAAACACTCAAAAGACTGACAACACTATGTTTCCTTTTATAGGAAGAATAAGCTCTATTATGCTAGTAGATCAAAACCTAGGAGTAATACAAAGAATGATACGATCCAAAGAACATAAAGTAGAAGCAAGAAGAATAAAGTAGAAGCCCAACCTAGGAAGTGTAATTATAGTATAAATAAGAACAATCATGTTTTAGATTGTAATGCTAATATTAAATGTTGCTTTGTCAAAGAATTCTAAAAATGTTAGCTTATCTTGTAATGAATACTTGTTTTTTG
This sequence comes from Tanacetum coccineum, assembly GCA_026074375.1. Lineage (NCBI taxonomy): Eukaryota > Viridiplantae > Streptophyta > Magnoliopsida > Asterales > Asteraceae > Tanacetum > Tanacetum coccineum. Next base: position 30,744 of record BQNB010056443.1, on the reverse strand, counting down.
CAAATCATGATTCTTGTGTTGTTAAATATCTTAAAGATGTGCAAAAATATAAAAAGGCCAAATCTATTAAACTAAAAGTAAAGTTTGAATGGAAACCAATAGGTCGGATCTTTAAAACTGTAGGTCTTAAACGGATCTGGAAGGAAATTTAACTTGGTAGGAATTAAGTGCTCTTCTTCTAGCAATTCTACCTTAGTTATACCTCCTGGGAAAATTCTTACAACCATAGTAATTTATGTTGATGAACCTTGTCCTAAACTCAGTCTTAGATATGCCAAAGCCAGGGAATCCCTCTCTATATCATTTTTAAATTTTGACATTCATCCATTTAATCTTCATAATTTTGGTTTTGAAAGAATGTTGTCTAATGAGGAACTTCCACCCAGGAAGTTTGATTATCTAAGAGACACTTAAGTTCACTAACAATCCAGAACCCAATCAAAAGTTGGGGATCCAGCCTTTTGTAAATACTTTTTCTTATTTCTTTTTGTGCAAATTGTAGAAATTTTTCTTTGGTATTTAGACTTAGGGTGTTCCAAACACATGACTGGACACCGTGATAAGCTCATCAATTTTGTTTCCAAGTTTATCGGTACGGTCTGATTCGGCAACGATCATTTTGCAGCTATTATGGGATACAGAGATCTACAGATGGGGAATATTCTTATTTCACGTGTTTACTACGTTGAAGGACTTGGTTATAATCTCTTCTCTGTTGGGCAATTTTGTGATTCGGATCTTGAAGTAGCATTCTATAAACACACATGTTTTGTACATAACTTGGAAGGTGTTGATCTACTTTCGGGATCTCATGGTTCTAACCTTTATACAATTTCAATGACAGATATGATGAAGTCTTCTCCAATTTGTCTACTCTCCAAAGCTTTAAAGATAAAATCTTGGTTATGGCATTGTCGTTTGTCTCATTTGAACTTCAGCACCATCAATCGGCTTGCTAAACAAGGTCTTGTCAAAGGGATACCCAAATTGAAGTATACTAAAGATCACTTATGTTCTACATGTCAAATGGAAAAAGCAAGAAGGACTCCCATCCACACAAGCCTGAACCAAGTACAAATAAGAAACTTCAAATGCTGCATATGGATTTGTATGGACCAATGCGGGTGGCAAGTGTAAATGAGAAAAAGTATATTCTTGTCATAGTGGATGATTACTCTCGGTTTACTTGGGTGAAGTTTTTGAGAACAAAAGATGAAGCTCCAGAAATTATCATCAAAATTTTGAAGCAAGCACAAGTCAGTCTTGAAGCAACAGTAAGATATCTTCATACTGACAACGACATAGAATTTGTCAATCAGACACTACGAAATTACACGGAAGTTGAAATTACTCATAATACATCCGTTGCACGGACACGACAACAAAATGGTGTAGTTGAAAGGCATAATCGTACGTTGGTAGAAGTTCTAAGGACTATGCTTATTTTCTCTAAATCTCTGTTATTTCTAAGGGCTGAAGGTGTAGCTACTGCATGTTATACTCAAAATCGCTACAAGAAGACTCTATATGAACTGCTCAGAGATCGCAAACCAGAACTCAATTATCTTCATGTTTTTGGTGCATTATGTTATCCAACAAAAGATTTTGAGGATCTTGGGAAACTTCAGCCTAAAGCAGACATTGGAATCTTCATTGGTTATTCACCGTCCAAAAAGGCATACCGGATCTACAATAAAAGGACCAGACTAATAATGGAAACAATGAACGTATAATTTGAAGAACATACTCAAATGGCTTCTGAACAACACGGTTTAGGAATGGAACTTCAAGGGTTGACTTCTAGACATATTAGTTTAGGACTCATGCTTAACCAGGCTGCTTCAACATTAGCTAAACCTCTTATAAAGAATGATTGGGATCTACTATTTCAACCAATGTTCGATGAATACTTCAAACCTTCAAGTGCTATATCTACCCCCATTTTTGTTGTAAATCTACTTCCACCAGATACAGCTGGAGCATCTTTTTATTCTACTTCTATTGATAAAGATTCTCCTTCTCTAAGTATTTCACCAAACAATGAAACAACCTCTCCTCCAATCAATTCTACAAATGTTGAACAAACTCATAATGAAGAAGCTACAGTGTTTTCAGTGACACTTTTACATATCCACCTTCCAACAACCTCAAATCAACACCAAAAGATGGACAAAGGATCATCTGTTAGTGATAATAATCGGTAATCCATCCAAACCTGTTTTATTTAGATGTCAACTTGCCATCGATGCCTTATGGTGCTATTTTCATGCTTTCTTAGTCAAAGAAGAGCCAAATAATTTCAAAGAAGCCAAGATCAAATCTATCTGGATTGAAGCTATGCAAGAGGAGATTCATGAGTTTGAGCAGCTTGAAGTATGTGAATTAGTACCAAGACCAGAGAAAGTTATGATCATCAGCCTAAAGTGGATCTTCAAAGTGAAACTTGATGAATATGGCGGGGTTCTAAAACATAAGGCTCGATTAGTTACTAAAGGTCATCATCAAGAAGAGGGGATAGATTTTAAAGAGTCATTTGCACCAGTTACGCGTATTGAATCCATTCACATCTTCATCACATATGTTGCTCACATGAACATGATAGTATTCCAAATGGACGTGAAGATTGATTTTCTCGATGGCATTCTCAAAGAAGAAGTATACGTCAGTCAACCTGAAGGATAGGTTGATCAAGACCATCCAACACATGTTTTCTGACTAAAGAAGGCATTGCATGGATTGAAACAAGTGCCAAGGGCTTAGTACAACTTGCTATCCAACTACTTGCTATCTTAACAATTCGTCAAAGGTGTAGTTGATCCGAATTTCTTCACACGGAAGGAAGGAGAGCACATAATATTGGTATAAATCTATGTCGATGACATCGTATTTTCCTTCACAAATCCTAGTTTCGGTTAAAAATTTGCAGATCAAATGCTTAAACGTTTTAAATTATCGATGGTGGAAAAATGTCATTTTTCTTAGGACTACAAATTTCTCAAAGTCCCAGAGGCATTTTCATAAACCAATATAAATATGCTCTTGAGATGCTTAAGAAATATGGTTTAGACCAATGTGACCCTGTTGACATCCATGGTGGAAAGGTTAAAACTGGATGAGGATCCAAACGGGACTTTAGTTGACACAACTCGATATCGAGGTATGGTCGGCTCCCTAATGTACCTCACAGCCAGTCGCCCTAACCTAGTGTTTTCCGTCTGCATGTGTGCCCGGTATCAGGCAAAGCCTGCCAAAAATCACTTAACTGCGGTTAAATAGGTCTTTCGGTAACTCAAAGGGACCATTAATATGGGTTTTTGGTATCCGAAGGACACTGGTTTTGATCTAACGGCTTTTTGCAGATGTTGATCATGCAGGTTGCCAAGATTCAAGGAAAAGTTCATCGAGTAGTGCATAATTTTTGGGTGAAAAGCTAGTAAGCTAGTCGTCTAAGAAGCAAAAGTGTACAGCAATATCGACAACTAAAGCTGAATATATCTCCCTGTCGGATTCATGTGCACAGATCCTATGGATGCGGTCTCAGTTAACTGACTACGTATTTGATTACAAAAAGATTTCATTATACTGCGACTCCCAGAGCGCCATTACCTTATCTTGCAACACAGTGCAACACTCCAAGATGAAATACATTGCTTTTAGATACCATTTTATCAAGGAACAAGTTGAAAATGAGATTGTTGAACTTTATTTTGCCAAGACTGCTTATCAGCTGGCGGATATATTCACAAAAGCACTCGTAAGCGAACGCTTCAAATTTCCGGTCAACCGCCTAGGCATGTAGAGCATTATGCTTGAAGAGTTGAAACTTCTTGCAGAGTGAGATAAAAACGAAGAGTAACTCCATTTACTACCTCGTGTATCACATGTACTATACTTAGAATAGTTTATAAAAACAAAAACAACGAAAAGATTTTCATTTTCTTAAATAATTTTCAAAAACCAAATACAAAAATATAAATTCTAAAAAGAAAAATACAAAATCAGAAAATTTCAAAAACTATAAAAAACCTTCCCGACATGTCTTTCAGAAATCGATAATATCTACGAAATTAGAAATGTCATTCAATAATGACACAGTTCCGTAGATAAAGTTCAACTGAAAGTTTATAACATTTTAAAACATGTCTTCTCAAATTTTCTTATGGTTTGTTATCCTTAACAACGAAAAGAGAATTCTTTTCGGTCTTGAGTTTAAAGATTCAAAACATTTCATGTTTTGAAACTAAAAAAATGGCTTGTGTATATTTTGTTACACAACCCGCGCTTTCTTAAAAGAAAAATATACATTAACAAGTCCATTTTGTCCTTCAAATAAAAAATATTATTTATCTCGACCAATTTTTCACAAAAATATGTTTGTCAAACATGCTCTAGTTAAATAACTCTTTTTCAAATGCGGGAAATAAATCCGAATCAGTTTTGACATTTAATGGAAAATGATTTTAATTTTTTTTTCGAATGCTCGAACAAATCCAAGAAATCTTTAAATAGACTACGATTTTTGTTCGAGGGGGAGAACAAGATTTTAACATGAAAATTTCCAAAAATGATCAAAAGAAATTAGTCAAATTAATTTCATCATCTATAAAAACAAACAAGAGAATTCGAACACTCAAACAAATTCTACGGCTCTTTAAATAGAAAACAGTTATTTGTTTGAGAGGGAGAACGTGATTTCAAAGAAATAAATTTTTCAAAAAGTGTTGTGAAAATGTTTTCGGGAAAAGTGATTAATTCACTTAACAGGTTATCATTTGAGGGGGTTGTTAACGAGATTAACTCCGAGACTAGCTTTGAAATATAGGTCTAAATCTTAAGGGTAATTAGTGTAACTTTAAAAAAGTTTACCATTTTTAGGACCTAAAATGCGAATTAGTTTCGTAATTAAGGTGTTAGGGGTAAAACAAAACTTTAGGCTTAGTTTAATAAAGGTTTTAAACTCTAGGGACTTAAGTCGTCAAAAACTAAAACCCCTCCCCTTATATCCCCTCAACCGATCCACCCACCCTCATTTCTCATAATTCACCAAAAAAATTCTCCTCCTTTTTCTTTTCTCTCTTGTATCGGCTAGCACACAAAGACCAAACACACTATTTTTGATTAAAAGGTAAAACATGAAAGTCACTCATAATCATCTTCTTAATACACTAGCAAAAGGAATTATTTCATCTCTTCATCTATGTTGAAAAATAAAAAAAATTATTTAGGGTTCATAAAATATAAAAGTGTTTAGATGTTAAATTTTCTTAAGGGTTGTTGTAGATTATGATATAAGTAGGCTAGTGTTACCTCAAATTTAAGTGTAACATTGATTTACTTGATCAAAAAGGGGTGTTTGGTTCGTGTTCATCAAACGAACCACCCACATGGGTTGTTTCTTTTGATTGTTTGAATGTATTGTGTTGGATTGTTAGCATAAAAACATTAATCTATCACGTTTGAATCATAAAGGTTTAATCTTAAACCTCAAACACAAAAGATTAGTGATTTTTAAAGGTTCACTCAAAGTGTTTGATGAAATGTGTGTGAAATACTTTGGTGAAATTTGGAATTCAAGACTAGAAGACATCTTTATCACGAAGACTTGAAGCCCAAAATCGAACCACCTGAGCAAGTCTTCACCGAAGCTCATGGGTCGGTTGAACCTGTGACACCCCATAAATTTCAGGTCAATATTTTTACCGTTTCTGTATCGTATTTTGAATTTTACAAGTTACGGGTAATATATACGTTTAACCGGGAAGTTTTCCCGTCATTATCTGAAAATCGTTACAAGAAGCATTCCAGATTGACATATATTGTAGTCTTTTGGCAATAGTCGCATTTCTACGTTTTATGTTGATATTTAAATTTTCAGAAATTTTCGTCAAGTTTTTATGCATTTTTAATATCTTACGTATGTCGGAATATATCTAGACTTTAACCTTATGTGTGCATGGAACCTTTGGAAATTAATTCCTTTCAAGCATGAGCTCCCTAGAATTGTGGAGATCAAATTGGTCCCCCTTGGTTTTCCTTGTATTTGTCCGAATCCTACACCAACAAACACATTCATTCAAAATTTTGTAAGCCTAAATCCTAAGCTAGTGTGTGTATATTTTCATTCATTTCCAACATATCTTCTCTCTCAAGAAAACACACAAACTCTTTCTTTCTTTCTTCTTTGTTCGAATTCCACAAAACACACACACAAACCCATACTTTTTAACTTTTGATCAAAACCATTTGAAGATATTGTATTCGGGTTGGTTTATTTTGTTATTCGGGTAGTTTTAAAACAACGTTTGGGTTGTGTTAGTCACTAATCATTCTTCTAATCATCATTACTTGTAAGTAATCCATTCTTGTTAAAACTTGTACTTTTATGATCCTCATAATGCATAAAAATAAGTTGTACAGCTTGTTTATAAAAAAAATCAAGGTTTAAAAACTACATAAACCTTAAAAGGGTTTATGTTCATTTCGAAAATATATACAAGGAAACAAGAAATGTGTAGTTTTGTAATCGTGGTTATTTTTATATTATAAATATTATGACATATGGCTTATTTGATGTTTCGGCTTAATAATAAGCTCACGAAGAGCTTACTTGGTCTAATGGGCTTATATTTTGGTTCGGCCCATTAAGGGAAACAAAAGGTTTCGTTTAGCTTATTTTGTATTTGGCTTATAATTGTACTTTGATTATTTCTTAGCTTATTCTAAAAAGGGAAAGTGTATTTGAGATTATTCGGCTTAATGAATAAGCTCAAACATACCTACGAGCTTATTGGGCCTCGTCCCATAACAAAGCCCCAAAACTATGGACTTAATAAATAAGCCACACGATTTGGCTTAACCTCTTTTCTTATTGGTGGCTTATGGATAGCTTATTCGTGAACCAAGGGCTTATTTGACTTCGCTTGGCTTATAGAGTTTAACAAATAATCCGAAGTGAGTTTTTATGGTTTTGGCCCAAACTTGAGCCCAAAACCGTGGCTATATGCCCACAGTTTGGCTTTTGGGTTGTTTAACTTGGCTTATTGAGCTTATTAATAGCTTATTTACTAGTCGAGTGCTCATTTGCATAACGGTTTACTTATCTGACTAAATGGATAAGTTTAAGCCTACTCATTTAACTTAACGGGCCACGGCCCAACATAAGACAACACACCACGGCTTTTAGCCCACAGTGTTGCTTATTAGATAAGCTCGCGTATAGCTTATTTGATAATATCCAAACTCGGATACCCATCGTTTGTTTATTAACATGAGATTTCGAGTTTGTGAAATATATCTTTGAAAGTGGTTTGAAAGTTATTTTAATAAAGTCTGTGACTTTGGAAAAATTTGTAAATACGAACGGGTCATGCCAAAATTTCTATAAAATTCTTACACTTAGAAAATATTTTGAAAACGCTTATTATAAAAATATATTGACTACTTATAAGGGAATAAGTATGATGCCCCGAAATATATATATTTACTTGATTATTATTATGTAGTATTATATATTTAATATTTCGACATACTTTATCGAGTTAAACGTTACAACCACAAATACGATCACTAATGTTCCAATTTTAAGAAAACATTAACGAAAGTGTTTTGATAAAACCCTTATGCATTATTACTACCTTCCTAATTATCCTAATTCTAAATCAAACCTACAATCCTTAGGTCGCGTTCGCGTACCGTTGTTCGATTTCGTGTGATCTTTATGCTAGCCTTTTCACTACTTTAATTCACCAAATCAACGTGAGTTTATAGCCCCACTTTTACTCGTTTTGAATAAATGTTTTACAACATTGGGATGAGAAATGTCGCTTGTTTTCTTAAACCTGACACAAGTACTTTAAATGATACTTTCCCTTCTTTACATGTTGCCTAAGTAGCGTTAGACAACTATTTACCCGTACTATCATGAACCGTTAATTATCTTTAACCGATTGCTGGTTAAGTAAGCGCGAGTGAGTAAATAGATCTATTAGGACTAATAATCCCCATCCGGGTTTGGTAATTCTTACTATCGGGTACGACTGATGTACAGGCCAATGGATGTATTTCATGTCGAAACTAGTTTTGGGTGGTCTATGGTCGAACACCTACCAGGACAACTTTATATGGCAATGTACATGCTACTTTCCACTATTAGCTTTGGTGTCATGAGCTTAGCGCAATGTAAATACCTTTTTATGTGAAGTTGTATCTGTTATAATTGTCGCATTGGTTTGAAATATTATGATCCACTATAACTACGTTTGAATTAAACATATTGATTCACCAACATTATGTTGATGTTTTAAGCATGTTTTTCTCAGGTGCTTAGCTTGGAATTTCAAGGTGTGCTACTAGAAGTCTATATGCAGTGTGACTTCGCCTAATTTCAAGACTATCATATTTCATACTCGTTGTATTTTTTCAAAAACTTATTATTTCTTCCGCTACGTTTTTGTATTGCTTCTGCTGTGTTTTAAATTTCTTTGAAATGATTTGTAAGACTTAATTTCTTAAAATTTATGCAACGAGTTATGACTTTTTCTAAAACATACCCCTTTAGAGTTAGGTTTCTATGCTTTGTACCTGTGATACGTATGACGTCACGCCCTCAGACACGTATTCTGTCACACCGCGCCAAGGCGGTAAAGCGAGGCGCGACGAGAAAGGGAATCATCACAACACATTGGCGTCTATATAGAGAAACTAAACATGCATAAAAGTACAAGGTATAGACACGCAGTGTCATGAAAATACTCAAACACATCAACAAAATCCAAAAGTCATCTGACATTAAAATGAAGGCAGTTCATGCCAACGTCATGACATGCAAACATTCAAACATCCTAATAAAGCAAAACAAATAACATTCATCATCCAAAACAAATAACGAAATCTAGATAACTAAACTTCGCCAGCTGCCTACGGTCCATCTAGCCAATTTTCCTAACTTTAATCTCATCCCGCTAAATACCTAAAAATGATGCTTATACGTCAACACAATGGTTGGTGAGAAACATAGGTTTTCAGACACACATATTCAATCCATTTCAAAACAATTTAACCAATTATTGTGATTATAAAACAATAGTTTTGCATGACAATTTTGCCAACTAACATACAAGCTAACATGCAATTCAATCCAATCAATCAAACTAACAAATCATATACTGGGTAGGCGTACCCATCCGATCCCTCAAACAACACTTGAGTAGGCGTACTCATCTGATCTCTCAAACACCAAGTAGCCGACCTAAATCGCTCTTGGATCATACCAAATCTCTTTCTCTCTAGCTCGGGCCAGAGATACCCGCAAGTAACCCTCTTGACTAGGCAACAATACCTTCCTCTAAGCAGGCTATGGATACCCGCAAGTAATCCTCCTGACTTAGCTCACACATCGATATCACATCACATAACATGTAGCACATAACACATATTAGCCACATAATAGTCCATGCATTTACGCTAACACATAATCACAGCAATTTAAAACTCATTTCAATACTTGCATCATTTGCATGCCAAGTTTAAAACGCAATAAAAAGTGTGACTATGTAACTCACTTGAATGCTCATAACGCAGCTTCCAATTCCTATCACGCAACTATACAAATAAATAAACACGGTTACACGCGACCAAGAAAAAAGCTCTAGTCCATGTAACACACATATGATGGATGTCTAAGGGTTTGATTAACCATCATGGGTCACCTCGACACCATGTCCAACCTTAACCACTTCATTAACATATTACACTAGTTAACTACAATTTATTCAAAAATGCAGAATTTTAGTGTATCTTTACTAACTTAAAAACCTTACTTCCTGACCTTCATAAATTATACCAAAAATAACCTAAGTTCATTTATGAGTTTACCAACTACCTTATGATTCCCAATTACTCATTACATGTGCAACTATCCCAAATAAAATCCAACTTCAAAACTGTCCCAATTCGGATCTGATTGCACACTAAAATATATGGCCCTAATTACCATACTTAGACACACAATTAGAAGCTATCCTTCTAGGGTTTATTTATATAGATATACAACCTAATCAATGTAGATTGGATAACCTTAATTCCACATTTAAGTTAGGGTTTTACCCTCCTAAACATGACCTAATTCAGGCTCGTATTCACTGTTTTGACAACTTTTCTTGTAACCAATAGTTAACCAACTTCCAGAACTCCAAATCACTCGAGGCTGGACTTTTTGAAAAATAGACTCTTTGAACTACAATTTAGGCACTTGAATCATATCATAAAACTTTTTAACATCTAGATATCATCAGTTGAACACAGCCCTAAATTCTGCTCAACTTTAATTCATAAATTAACGCGATCTAAGCCTAACCGTTTGCACCAATATGATCCTAATTAAATCCTAAATGTATTAGCATGATTATATCATTATTTATTACAGAAGTTTTAAACCCTAATGATCCATCATAATATTTGTTACATGATTTAAAAATAATTAACAAGACCTTAATAAAAAACATACCTAAATCCTTTAACCCGATTACACACGAATTATCACCTCTAGATCTTTAATAAAAAAGTATTTTTTTTTCTTCTCTTGCTCCTTGGCCGGTCGATCAACAAAAAAATAGGAGGAGGGTTTTTGGTATTTATAAGGTTTACAAAAAAGGTTTAGATAATTCCTAATTAGACTAGGACTTTGTTTCCTTTTTTTTCCTTTAAACCGATCCAACCACATCCCTTCTATAAAATTATTTTTATTTATTTTTCTATAAAATTTTGTTCTCCCCCTCCTATATATATTTTATATATTTTTTTTAAATACAAAACTATTTACTACATATTTACCTTAAATACTTAAATAAATACACAACTCAAAATAAAACACTTACACTACTTATTATTATTTTCTCCAAATTATTATTTACTTATTACTTCATAAATAAATTATAAAATCTCAATGCACCAATTAATCTCAACTTGAAATTTTACGATACATACTTCTTAAATTTTCCCGACGATAAAATAACGAAAATCACTATATTTCCAAAATCACCATTACACACGAAATGAAATGACTAAATCATTCATTTATACTATCACAAACATATGTATTAACACATATATCATATCACATGAATCACCAACTCGACTTACGCATATAAAATCATGCTATCATTTCCATTGTCACAAAATGCGAGCGAAATGAAATAGCTTCCAAAACCATAACTCAATCACTAATAGATGAACAAGCACCATAGATTAATATCAAATACTCATATAAGATCACATAAGCACACAATTATAACACATAATAATACTTTAGTCAACTCTAACGGTTTGACTAACCTACTGAAATCACGGTTGTCATAGTCTCCCCTACTTGAGGAAATCTCGTCCCAAGATTTAACTAGTAGGCTCAATAACTAGGTCCACGAACAACTATGGATACTTAATCCTCATCTGGTCTTCGTGCTCTTAAGTAAACTCAGGACCACTATTCGTATTCCATCTAACTTTCACAGGCGCTATCTTCCAACGTTTTAACTTCCTAATTTCTCGATCCATAATCTCTATAGGTTCCTCGACAAAACGAAGTGTCTTGTCGACCTTGATCTCATCTAATAGCACATGCAAATTAGCATCCGCCAGACACTTCTTCAGATTTGACACATGAAAGGTGTCATGTACGCTATTCAACTCTTCGGGTAACCTCAACCTATAAGCTACAAGGAAATCCTTTCAAGGATCTCAAACGGTCCTACATATCTCGGTACTAACATACCCTTCTTTCCAAAACAAACTACGCCCTTCCAAGGCATCACCTTTAACAATACACGATCTCCCACCTCAAAATCTAACGGCTTACGCCTATAATCAACATAGCTCTTTTGATGATCTCTCGCCGCATTAAGCTTTTTCTTTATCAATACCACCTTATCTGTCATCTCTAGTACTAACTCAAATCCCGTCAAACTACTCTCTTCAATCTATGCCATAGAACCTGCGACCTACATTTCCTTCCATACAAAGCTTCAAACAGAGCACACCAAATGCTCAATTGATAAATACCACCAAAATAGATAACACATGCCCTCATTATATCTTCCCAAGTCTGAATCATACGTTCACTTTGTCCATCCATTTAAAGATGCTAAGCAGTACTCAAATCTAATCGCATCTCTAACACTTCCTGCAGGGTCTGCCAAAACCACGAGGTAAATCATCCATCTCAATCTAAGTTGATCATTACCAGAATTCCATTCCTTGCTATTATCTCATCAATATAAATTCTTGCCAACTTCACATCTTGAAATCTTTTGTATAGCTAGAAAATGAGCTAACTTGGTCAGTCTATCGACCATCATCCAAATCACATTATACTCACTACTTTGACCTTGGAAATTTAGTAATAAAATCCATGGTGATTCTATCTCATTTTCACTCAAGTATCTCAGGCTATTGCAGCAAGCCAAAAGTCTTTGACATTGCAGCCTTCACCTCTTAAGCAAATCCGACAATTGCTAACATAGGTAGCTATATCCTTTTCTATACGTGGCTACCAATACATGTCTCCAAGGTTATAGTACGTCTTATCCGCTCTCGGATGTACCAGTATCTTGATGCATGGGCCTCATCCATTACACTTCCTACTAATAGAACCCAAATTCGATCCATAAAGTACAAACTCTCGTCTCCTTTTCCTTCTATTTGTTGATCTAAACCATGTAGCCTTTCTACGAGTACGTTCTCTTGCTTGAACGCCTCACTTTGGGCTGCCAGTATCATTCTTCTTACTCGTCATAATTTCACTCTCTCCTTTCTACTCAACGCATCACCCACTACATTCGCTTTATCAGAGTATCACACAAATCATTCTTTAAAGTTTGAAAAGCATCTTGTTGTTCTACGCTCCACTCATACTTTTGATTCCTCTCAGTTAGGGAAGTAAGGGGGTTCAACAATCTAAAAAAAACTCACAATGAAAGTCGGTAGTAACCTGACAATCCTAAGAATAATTATCTAATTCCTCACTGCCTCGCTCTTACTCGGGTCCACGTGAATACGTTATGGTTGACCATGTGACCAAGAAAATGCACTTCTTCGAACCAAAACTCACACATAGAAAACTTAGCATACAACTTCTTCTTCCTCAGTGACTCTAACACTAACTTCAAATGAACTTCATGTTCCTCCTTCGACTTTGAGTAGGCCAGAATGTCATCAATGAATACGATGATAAACCTACCTAAGTACGGTTTGCAAACCCAGATCATTAAGTCCATGAAAACCACTGGTGCATTGGTTAACCAAAAGGCATAACCGTAGACTCAAAATGTCTGTATCTTGTTCGAAATGCGGTCTTTGGAATGGCATCCTCATGCACTCGTAGCTGATGATAACCTGACTGAAAATCTGTCTTTAAGAAAGGACACGCTCCTCGTAACTGATCAAACAAGTCATCAATCCTAGGGAGTGGATAACGGTTTTTAACAGTTCATTTGTTCACCTCCCTATGATCAATACACATGCGAAAAGAACCATCCTTCTTCTTCATGAATAACACAGGTGCTCCTCACGAAAAATGACTAGGTCATATGAAACCCTTGTCTTACAACCCTTGAAGTTGCCCAGACAATTCTTGCATTTTTGAGGGTGCCAAACGATATGGAGACTTCGCGACCAGCGTCGCTCCACGAACTAAGTCTATATGGAACTCAACTTGTCGCTGTGGTGGTAGCCCCAACATGTCTTCCAAAAACACATCCCTAAAATCTCTCACCACGGGTATATCACTTATCCTATGTTCATATATCTTAGCGTTCATTAGGGCTTTGGAGGCTCCCAAAGTACGTTCCCCTTGAAATCGAAGTATCTCATCACCTTCCAATGGTATCTTAACCACCTTATCTTGACATACTATCACAAACTTCCTCTCGGACAACCAGTCCATTCCCACAATCACATCAAAGCTTCTACGACTCAATGGTATCAACGAACTCTAAGGGTTACGAACAATCGAATAGGATAACAAACGAATATCGAGTCAAAGGCTAGAATGCATATAGGAGATTCCACATATGCAAATAGGCATGGATCAAATGACATAAGAATCCTTTGAAAGAAAGGATACGTATATGTACCGAGTGAACACGCGAACGAAAAAAATCAACAAGCGTATCACGAAAAAAGAACACATAAAAAAATCAATACGAAAGACGGAAATTCTTATACCAATTATCGACTTTACTCGAAAGACCAAATTAACTAATGTTTTTATAAAAATCAATTTAAAATAAGAAAGTCACTTTAAGTATAAAATCATTTTAAATAATAATGAAATTGTCTTAAATTTAATCTTTGAAAAATTCATTCTGGTTGTCATAAAAATCTAAAGATGGTTACCTAATGATGTATCGTACCTTACCACTATGAATCACTTTAAACTTGCTTTTTTTAATAAAATAAAATCTATTTACAAAGATTATTTTTTACACAGTTTTCTCCAAACACCAACATAATACTTCCAAAGGGTTTTTATAATTAGACATCAATTATACAATATGTTAGTCAAACAAACGACACCATAATAACAACAGGGATCGTAAAACACCGTACAGACCCTAACATAATTATATTGTTTGAAAACGAAAGAAAATACCAAGAACCATATACTCAAAATAAAATCAAACGAACTCGTACAAGAAAACTCCTGCAATACGTTATGTACCCAAAAGAAAACATAAGGTCTTATCCAAAATAACGATCAATTGAGCAAACCTAAAAGCATCGATACAACATGTCGCCAATGGGTTACGAATACTAAGGGATATACAAGGAAGGAAGTAATGATCCATACTAATATGTTAAGAACAATTAGTGCTTAAAAGAAACCTTTGATACTCATACGAGTAATCAATGCAATGAAAGAACTAACAAAACGCGCCTATATCCGAAAGAGCAAATCCGAACAAACAATCGAGCAACGAGCAACCACAATTATAATAATAATACTAGGTATCCGCAAATACTAGATAGAAGAAAAACTTACTATCTATACAACTCAATTTAACATATCCTTCAATTAGGGTAAGAGAATAATTCTCTACCCATATCACCATCCTTATCATGAATACATATATAAAAAAAACATATTACACTACCACCGTACAACCAAACAAAAATAAATGAAATCATGGTCACAAGTCAACGTGTGTGATGCCTTTATAATTATGTTGGCCACCATAATTATAAATGCCTCCTTTCACACGTGTACTTACTTCCAATACAACCCATATCAATCATAATTCACATATAAGCACATATACCACATTGCACATCTTAAACCACTCCTACTTAACACATAAAGGATGCTCTATCAAATAACTACTTACTTATATCAAAATAAAATTGAAACGACATAAAGGAATGAAAGTCTTACAACAATTCCAAAAATACGAAATATCCGAAAGAAATAATCAATAACAACATGACGAGGTAAAGGACGAATATTACGCGCATGGGTTTGACTTTGCCTCTGTAAGAATCACCCGACTCCGTTGGTCCAACCCTATTATACGCATCCGACAAACGATCAACTATCCTATCTCCTTCGGTTCAACAAGAGGCTCCTTATATCACCTAAGTCTAGTTAGGAAAACGGTTCCCCAACGAGACTTCTTACGGGTGGGGTAATAACATAGCTAAAATACTAAGAAAGTAATACATATCATAGCAGATAATGGTAGGAAAAATAACTAAAATGACAACTTAGCAAAATAGGAGATATATCAGCTATGCAAAAAAATAGAGGGGAAGCATAGCAGTTTTAGCATTAAACACTTAAGCCCTAAATGCATCTACATGAAGGACCCCTAGGTTATAGTTTAGGCTCAACCACTTACTTCTCTATAACCAAAGGCTCTGATACCAATCTGTCACACCCCGCCAAGGCTTTGTACCTGTGATACGTATTACGTCACGCCCTCAGACACGTATTTTGTCACACCCCGTCAAGGCGGAAACGCGAGACGCGACGAGAAAGGGAATCATCAAAACACATTAGCGTCTATATAGAGAAACTAAACATGCATAAAATTATAAGGTATAGACACGCAGTGTCATGAAAATACCCAAACACATCAACAAAATCCAAAAAGCGTCTGACTTTAAAATGAAGGCAGTTCACGCCAACGTCATGACATACAAACATTCAAACATCCTAACAAAGCAAAACAAATAACATTCATCATCCAAAACTAATAACGAAATCTAGATAACTAAACTTCGCCAGCTGCCTATGGTCCATCTAGCCACTTTTCCTAACCTTAATCTCATCCTGCTGAATACCTGAAAATGATGCTTATAAGTCAACACAATGGTTGGTGAGAAACAAAAGTTTTTAGACACACATATTCAATCTATTTCAAAACAATTTAACCAATTAATGTGATTATAAAATAATATTTTTGCATGACAATTATGCCAACTAACATACAAGCTAATATGCAATTCAATCAAATCAGTCAAACCAACAAATCATATACTGGGTAGGCGTACCCATCCGATCGCTCAATCAACACTTGAGTAGGCGTACTCATCTGATCCCTCAAACACCATGCAGTCAACCTAAATTGCTCTTGGATCATACCAAATCTCTTTCCCTCTAGTTCAGGCCAGAGATACCCGCAAGTAACCCTCCTGATTAGGCAACAATACCTTCCTCTAAGCAGGCTATGGATACCCACAAGTAATCCTCCTGACTTAGCTCATACATCAATATCACATCACATAACATGTAGCACATAACGCACATTAGTCACATAATAGTCCATGCATTTACGCTAACAAACACAGCAAATTAAAACTTATTTCAACACTTGCATCATTTCCATCCCAAGTTTAAAACACAATAAAAAGTTGGACTATGTAACTCACCTGAATGCTCATAACGTAGCTTCCAATTCATATCACGCAACTATACAAATAAATAAACACGGTTATACGCGACCAAGAAAAAAGCTCTAGTCCATGTAACACACATATGATGGATGTCTAAGGGTTTGATTAACCATCATGGGTCATCCCGACACCATGCCCAACCTTAACCACTTCATTAACACATTACACTAGTTAACTACAATTTATTCAAAAATGCAGAATTTTAGTGTATCTTTACTAACTTAAAAACCTTACTTATTGACCTTTATAAATTATACCAAAATCACCTAAGTTCATTTATGAGTTTACCAACTATCTTGTGATTCCCAACTACTCATTACATGTGCAACTATCCCAAATAAAATCCAACTTCAAAACTGTCCCAATTCGAATCTGATTGCACACTAAAATATATGGCCCTAATTACCATACTTAGACACACAATCAGAAGCTATCCTTCTAGGGTTTCTTTATATACATATAGAACCTAATCAATGTAGATTGGCTAACCTTAATTCCACTTTTAAGTTAGTGTTTTACCCTCCTAAACATGACATAATTCTGACCTGTATTCACTGTTTTGACAACCTTTCTTGTAACCAATATTTAACCAACTTCCAGAACTCCAAATCACTCGAGCCTAGACTTTTTGAAAAATAGACACTTTGAACTACAATTTAGGCACTTGAATCATATCAAAACATGTTTTTAACATCTAGATATCATCAGTTGAACACAGCCCTAAATTTTGCTCAACTCTAATTCATATATTAACGCGATCTAAGCTTAACCGTTTGCACCAGTATGATCCTAATTAAACCCTAAATGTATTAGCATGATTACAACATCATTAATTACAGAAGTTTTAAACTCTAATGATCCATCATAATATTTGTTATATGATTTAAAAAGAATTAACAAGAACTTAATCTAAAACATACCTAAATCCTTTAACCTGATTACACACGAATTATCACTTCTAGATCTTTGATAAAAAAAAATTTCTTCTCTTGCTCCTTGGCCGGTCGATCAACAAAAAAAGGAGAGGAGGGTTTTTGGTATGTATATGGTCTACAAAAAAAGGTTTAGATAAATAAATAAATACATAACTCAAAATAAAACACTTACACTACTTATTATTATTTTCCCCAAATTATTATTTACTTATTACTTCAAAAACAAATTATAAAATCTCAATTCACCAATTAATCTCAACTCGAAATTTAACGATACATACTTCTTAAATTTTCTCGACGATAAAATAACAAAAATCACTATACTTCCAAAATCACCATTACACACGAAATGAAATGACTAAATCATTCATTTCTACTATCACAAACATATGTATTAACACATATATCATATCACCTGAATCACCAACTCGACTTACGCACATAAAATCATGCTATCATTTCCATTGTCACAAAATGTGAGCGAAATGAAATAGATTCCAAAACCACAATTCCATCACTAATAGATGAACACGCACCACGGATTGATATCAAATACTCATATAAGATCACATAAGCACATAATTATAACACATAATAATACTTTAGTCAACTCTAACGGTTTGACTAACCTGCTCAAATCACGGTTGTCATATATTCCGTCCAGGCCCCGTTGTGTGACAGATTGGTATCCAGAGCCAAGGTTATAGAAAACTAGGTAGTTTAACTAGGTATGGTCTATAACAAGTATGTGATTCCTATGTGAATTAATTGTGGCCTTACGTGATCCCATCTTGCCTTACGAATATGATAATTATAATGTTATTATTTACCTAACTAATAATTTCATATCGCTCTATATAATTTGCATAATGTATTTTAGTTTGTATTATATCTATTTAGTTTTCCCCTGCATATGCATGGTTGATATAAAGGGATTTATATAAACTATTGCTTGTGCAGGTCATGGCTTTTTCTGTCATCTCGATTTCATCAGACTCATTAGAGGAGAGTGTGGGGACGTCCACTGCTCGAATTATCTCATTCGGCACGATTCCTACTACTGTTCCAGCCAGTGCACCTACTACTGATTTACCCGTCATTCATGATGACACTCCACTAATACCCACTGATACACCCACTATTTCACACATTGTGTCCAATATACCACCTATTGCTCCTATTATTTAGTACACTTCCCCATTCATTTCACTGATTCATCTGATAGTGACACTCCTAATACACCACCATCGCAGGACCCGTATGAGGTCACTGTTGCTCGGTAGAGGAGCCGAGTAGCAGCTCACTCATCACCACCATCACCACCTACTCGTCGGATTTTACCTACACCACCAGGATTACCCCGCTATTTCACACATTGTGTCCAATATACCACCTATTGTCTTGCCAGGATAGTCGATTCTTGTTGGTCGACCCTACCATACCCAGCCTAACGGGGTACTTCAGATGTTGACTACTAGGAAGAGGGTTGGATCATTACCTACTCAGTGACTTGCTTTGAGATATTCAGCGGACTACTCTTCATCAGATCATTTCACCTCAGATGACTCATCACGAGATTCTCCATCAGATCCTTCGTCAAAGACTTTATTAGAATCTCATTCAGACACTTCATTAGATTCTTCTGTGTGAAATTCTCCATCAAGTCGTCCTATATCAGATTCTCTTTGTGATTCACCGACTGTTATTTTTGCGATGACATCTCGCAAGAGTGTAGGTCACCTACTGCATCAGTACCTGTAGCTTTGCTTGTACATGGAGCTTTATCTCCCGTACGCGTTGACCTATTTTTGCCTCGTAATAGGATTAGGGATTCCAATTCTATGATTGATATTGAGGTTAGTTTAGAAGAGGGATATGTGCCATATGTACCTAGAGATGTTGGTTTAGGAGTTGATGTTGAGGATAGCTATGAGCCTTACACCTAGCCCGATGTTGATTCTGATATCTAGGTCGATGTCGATGCTTGTATTACGTTTTCTGATGATATTGCAGCTAGAGGGAGGGATGTTAGGGTTGAGGATGCGACTGCAGCCGAGGAGGAGGCTGAGTCTAGTGCGAGAGGCACGATTGAGATTGGGGTTGATCGAGTTACTCATCTTGTTCTTTCGGATGACACGGCTAAGACTGTTAGAGAGGATTTTCCTGAGTTGGTTAGTGCCTATGGATCTTTAGAGGTTATGAAGAGAGATTTGGACATGGTCATGCAGGAGCTATATGATCACATGGTAGAGATTCCAGTTCATAGAGTTAGAGTTATCCAGAGTGTCGAGAGAGACTAGGGAGATAGGATTATGGCGACTAGCCCGCAGAGTGCTGTTATGTCAAAGAGGATTAGTACGTTGAAGCGGGATAACATAAGACTCAGAGGCATGTTAGATGTTGAGAGACAGAGAGTTGACCGTCTTTGACGTAGTATGTCGTATCTTCAGAGAGATTTAAGACAGATCCGCCGATTCTGATTTTATGATCGTGTAAGGATCGGGAGGCTTGAGACTTACGTTAGGTGGCATTTGGGATATCGCTCCTAGATTTTTTTCCATCATTGTTCCTGTAGTGATCAATAGTATTTGTAGTAGTAGTAGCGTTAGCGATTTGTAGATCCTACCTTAGAGAATCGTGATGTAATTGACTGTATTCGATGTTATGAAATCGATTTTCCTATTATCTATGTTATGATGTTAGTTATCTAATGTCCTATTTGCTTATCTTTTATGTAATATGTTCTTATTTATTTGATCATTGCATTGCCATGCATATATGTTAATCTCGAAATTTTCATATTAAAAGATTGCACTGTTCCACCCAACATTCAAGGAAATTTCGTCCTACCTAAGATCTCACCGTGATTATTATTTTTGGGTGATATAAAAAATGCCGACTGCTACACGTACTGGGATGACCCAAGATGCGATCAATGAGCTGATTGCCAAGCGCGTGGAAGAAGCCCTAAAAGCGTATAACGCTGCCAGGAACCCTAGAACTGAAACAGAAATGGAGAATGAGCAACAAGACGAAAATGTCAATGCTAATGCTAATAATGGAAACGGTAACGGGAATGGGAATGGAAACCCCAATGTGAACAACGGAGGTGTTGTACCCATTGCACGAGTATGTACCTACCAAGACTTTGTAAAGTGTCAGCCGCTGAACTTCAAGGGAACCAAATGAGTTGTTGGTTTAACCTGTTGGTTTGAGAAAATAGAAACGGTGTTTCATATTAGTAACTGCCCATCGAGGCATCAAGTTAAGTATGCATCACGCACCCTATTAGATGGTGCACTGACTTGGTGGAATTCTTACGAAAGGACAATTAGAGTTGATGATGCTTATGCTATGACGTGGAAGGAACTCATGAAGCTAATGACCGAGGTTAATTGTCCTAGGAAAGATATCTAGAAAATGGAGATGGAATTGTAAAATTTGACTGTGAAGTGTAATGACCTGACTGCTTACAACCAGAGGTTCCAAGAGTTGACTTTGTTATACACTAAGATGGTCCTTGTAGAAGAGGATCAGGTTGACAATTACATTAGAGGTCTTTCGGATAACATTTAAGGGAATGTAATTGTTGCTGAACCTACTATACTTCAGGATGCAATTCATATTGCTTACAACCTAATGGACCAGAAGTTAAAGGGTTACACTATCAAGAATGCTGAGAACAAATGGAGGTTCGATAATAACCCAATAGACAACCGTGGACAACAACAACAACCTTTTAAGAGGCAGAACATTAATGGTCAGAATGTGGAAAGGGCTTATACGGTCAGGAGTAATGTTGAAAGAACATGGTATGTTAGAGCCTTGCCATACTTCAGCAAGTGTAGATTGCACCACGAAGGGCCTTGTACGGTGATGTGTGGTAACTGCAAGACGGTTAGTCACATGACCAGGGATTGTAAAGTCGCAGTTACTACTACCCCTTAGAGGGCCCCGGTTGGAAATCAGATGGGAAATACTTGCTATGAGTGTGGAAGACCAGTACATTATAGAAATGAGTATCCCAAGTGGAGAAACCAGAACCGCTAGAATAAGACAAGGAATAAGAAGGGGAACAATGAAGCTAAGGCAAGAGCTTATATAATCAGAGGAGGAGGAGCTTCAAACATCGTCACAGTTCCTTCTCAATAATCATTATGCTTCCATGTTATTTGATTCGGGTGCCGATAGAGGTTTTGTGTCAACTACCTTTAGTGCCCTACTTGATGTCATCCCATCCAATTTAGACACTAGTTATGCCATAGAATTAGCTGATGGAAGAATTTCAAAAACTGATGTGATACTTAGAGGTTCCACGCTAGGATTATTAGGACACCCATTTGATATTGACCTAATGCCTATAGAACTCGGTAGTTTTGATATCATTGTTGGTATGGAATGGTTGGAAAAATACCACGTGGTGATCATTTGTAACGAAAAGATCATTCGCATTCCTTATGGAGATGAAGTGTTGATAATCAAAGGCGATGGATGTAACGGTGGAAGTAAGTCAAAGTTGAGTATCATCTCGTGCACCAAAACTCAGAAGTATATCTAGAAGGGTTGCCAAGTTTACCTAGCAAAAGTTAAGGGTAAAGAAGACTGATGACAAGTTGGAGGAGAAACAACTTGAGGATGTGCCAATCATACGGGATTTTTCAGAAGCATTTCCAGAAGATTTGCCTGGACTACCACCTACTAGATAAGTTGAATTCTAAATCGACTTAGTCCCTGGTGTTGTACCTATAGCACGATCCCTATACCGTTTAGCACCGTCAGAAATGCAAGAGTTATCCACTCAGTTGCATGAACTTTCTGACAAGGGATTTATAAGACCCAGTTCATCACCCTGGGGAGCTCCAGTTTTATTCGTCAAGAAGAAAGATGGATCTTTTTCAGATGTGTATCGACTACTGTAAACTAAACAAATTACTATGAAGAACCGATACCCACTTCCAAGAATCGACGATTTGTTTAATCAGTTGCACGGGTCAAGAGTATACTCTAAGATCGACTTGAGGTCTGGTTATCACCAACTCAGAGTTCGTGAAGAGGATATTCCAAAGACAGTGTTTAAAACTCGCTATGGTTACTACGAGTTCTAAGTAATGCCATTTGGACTGACCAACGCACAGACGATATTCATGGGTCTGATGAATCGGGTGTGTAAACCGTATTTGGATAAATTCATGATCATTTTCATCGATGATATATTGATCTAGTCCAAGAATAAGAAGGAGCATGAAGGACACCTTAAGTTGATATTGAGGTTACTTAAGGAGGAGAAATTGTTCGCCAAGTTTTCCAAGTGTGAATTTTGGTTATCGAACATGAAATTTCTCGATCACGTAATTAATAGTAAAGGTATTCACGTTGATCCTGCTAAGATTGAGTCAGTCAAGGATTGGGCATCACCCAAGACTCCAACCGAAATTCGTTAATTTTTAGGTCTTGCCGGTTACTACCGATGATTCATCAAAGGGTTCTCGAAAATCGCTAGGCCTGTGACGAAATTGACTCAAATATGCGTGAAGTTTGATTGGGAGAAAAGAAAGAAGCTACATTTTAGCTATTGAAATAGAAATTATGTAGTGCGTCGATTTTGGCTTTACTAGAAGGAAGTGAGAACTTTGTGGTCTGTTGTGATGCTTCGCATAAAGGGTTGGGCGCAGTCTTGATGCAAAGGGAGAATGTCATAGCCTACACATCTCGCCAACTCAAGGTTCATGAGAAGAACTATACCACACATGACTTAGAGCTTAGAGTGGTAGTGTTTGCCCTGAAGATGTAGAGGCACTATATGTATGGCACAAAGTGTATTGTATTCACTGATCACAAGAGTTTGCAGCATATTCTAGATCAGAAAAAGTTGTACATAAGACAACGTTGATGGTTGGAATTGTTAAGTGATTATGACTATGAGATTCGTTACCACCTAGGAAAGGCGAACATGGTGGCAGATGCCTTGAGCCGGAAGGAAATGATTAAGCCAGCGCGAGTTCGAGCCTTAGTGATGACTATAGGATTGAATCTTCCTAAGCAAATTATGAATGCTCAAGACGAGGCAAGGAAGGAAGAGAATTACATAGCGAAAGATCTACATGGTATGATTAATAAACTTGAACCTCGTACTAACGAAATGTTATGTCTGAACAACAGGAGTTGGATTCCGTGCTATGGTAACTTAAGAGTGTTGATTATGCATGAGTCTCATAAGTCAAAGTATTCCATCCACCCTGGATTGGATAAGATGTATCAAGATCTAAAAAGGATGTATTGGTGGCATAACATGAAGGCATAGATTGCCACCTATGTTAGCAAGTGTCTAACGTGTGTCAAGATTAAGGTTGAATATCAGAAACCATCTACATTATTAGTTCAACCAGAGATTCTCCAGTGGAAATGAGAGAACAGAATGATAGACTTTGTGACAAAGTTTCCAAAGACGACAACCGGTCAAGATACGATTTATGTAACTGTTGATCGCCTCACTAAGTCTGCTCATTTCCTACCCATGAGAGAAGACGACTCATTGGAAAAGATGACAAAACGGTATTTGAAAGAAGTGGTTTTGAGACATGAAGTGACTGTCTCGATCATCTTTAACCGAGATGGCATATTCACTTCACACTTTTGGAGGTCTCTCCATAGAGCATTGGGTACATGACTGGATATGAGTACATCTTATCATCCGCGGACTGATGGTCAAAGTAAAAGGACCATTCAGACGTTGGAAGACATGTTTGCGTGCATGTGTGCTTGATTTTGAAAAAGGTTATGATATACATTTTCCATTGGTAGAGTTTTCATATAACAACAGTTACCGTACCAGTATTAAGGCTGTACCTTTTGAGGTGTTATATAGGTGTAAGTGTTGATCACCTATCTGTTAGGCTAAAGTTGGAGATAGTCAGCTCACTGGCCCAGAGATCATCCATGAGACAACTGAGAAGATCATTCAAATCAAGAGCCGTATTCAAGCTTCCCGAGATCGTCAAAAGAGCTACGCGGATGTAAGACGTAAACCCCTTAAGTTTTAAGTGGGAGATAAGGTCATGTTAAAAGGGTCACCATGGAAAGTGGTGATACGTTTTGGCAAACGGGGAAAGCTTAACCCTTGATATATTGGACCTTTCAAGATTCTTGCAAAAGTTGGAACTGTTGCCTATCAACTTGAACTCCTAGAGCAATTAAGCAGAGTTCATAGTATGTTTCACGTCTCAAACCTGAAGAAATGCCTCTCAGACGAAACTCTTGCTATAATGTTGGATGAAATCCAAATTGATGACAAAATCTAAGTCATTAAAGAACCTGTCGAAATCATGGACCATGAGGTTAAACATTTGAAGTAAAGTCGTATCCCAATTGTTAAAGAGCATTGGAACTCTATGAGAGGTCCTGAGTTCATTTAGAAACGAGAAGATTAAATGAAGAAGAAGTACCCCTATCTCTTCGCCAACTCTGCACCCGTGGCAGATGTTATGCCCTGAGTTTTGAAGTCAAAGCTCTTTTAATGGGGAAAGGATATGACACCCCATAAATTTCAGGCCAATATTTTAACCGTTTATGTACCGTATTTTTAATTTTACAAGTTACGTGTAATATATACGTTTAATCGGGAAGTCATCTTATCATTATCTAAAAATCCTTACCAGAAGCATTCTGGGTTGCTATATATTGTAGTCTTTTGGCAATAGTCGCATTTTTACGTTTTAAGTTGATATTTAAATTTTCAGAAATTTTCGTCAAGTTTTTACGCGTTTTTAATATCTTGCGTATCTAGATTTTAAGCTTATGTGTGCATGGAACCTTTAGAAATTAATTCCTTTCAAGCATGAACTCCCTATGATTGTGGAGATGAAATTGGTCCCCTTTGGTTTTCCTTGTATGCGTCCGAATCCCACACCAACACACACATTCATTTAAATATTTGTAAGCTTAAATCCTAAGCTAGTGTGTGTATATTTTTATTTATTTCCAACTTGTCTTCCCTCTCAAGAAAACACACAAACCCTTTCTTTCTTTCTTCTTTGTTCGAACACCATAAACACACACACAAACCCATACTTTTCAACTTTTGATCAAAACCATTTGAAGATATTCTATTCGGGTTGGTTTATATTGTTATTTGAGTAGTTTTAAAACAACGTTTGGGTTGTGTTAGTCACTATTCATCCTTCTAATAATCATTACTTGTAATTAATCCATTCTTGTTAAAAACATAAGTTGTACAACTTGTTTATAAAAAAATCAAAGTTTAAAAACTACATTTATAAAAAAAATCAAGGTTTAAAAACTACATAAACCTTAAAAGGGTTTATGTTCATTTCGAAAATATATACAAGGAAACAAGAAATGTGTAGTTTTGTAATCGTGGTTATTTTTATATTATAAATATTATGACATATGGCTTATTTGATGTTTCGGCTTAATAATAAGCTCACGAAGAGCTTACTTGGTCTAATGGGCTTAAATTTTGGTTTGGCCCATTAAGGGAAACAAAAGGTTTCTTTTGCTTTAATTTGTATTTGGCTTATAATTTGTACTTTGATTATTTTCTCAGCCCCAAAACCATGGACTTAATAAATATACCACACGGTTTGGCATAATCTCTTGGCCTATTGATGGCTTATGGATAGCTTATTCATGAACCAAGAGCTTATTTAAGTTCGTTTGGCTTATCGGATTTAACAAATAAGCCCGAGTGAGTTTTTCTGGTTTCGGCCTAAACTTGAGCCCAAAACCAAGGCTATAAGCCCACAATTTGGCTTATTAGGTTGTTTAACTTGGCTTATTGTGCTTATTAATAGCTTATTTATGATTCGAGTGCTCATTTGCTTAACGGTTTACTTATCGTACTAAATAGATAACTTTAAGCCTACTTATTTAACTTAACGGGCCACGGCCCAATATGAGACAACACACCACGCCGTTTAGCCCACGGTGTAGCTTATTGGATAAGCTCGCGTATAGCTTAATTGATAATATCCGAAATCAGATACTAATTGTTTGCTTATTTTGGAGTATTCGTATTTCGAATAATCTATTTAGGCTTATTGGGCCTAAAAGCCCAATAAGGATCCAAAGGGTTATCAGCTTAATTATTAAGGGATTTTGATAATGTAGGAGATTTCAAATTTGTGAAATATATCTTTAAAAGTGGTTTGAAAGCGATTTGAATAAAGTCTATGACTTTGGAAAAATGTGTAAACACGAACGGGTCATGTCAAAATTTCTATAAAATCCTTACACTTATAAAATATTTAGAAAACGCTTATTATAAAAATATCTTGACTACTTATAAGGGAATGAGTATGATGCCAAAATATATATATTTTCTTGATTATTATTATGTAGTATTATATATTTAATATTTCGACGTACTTTATCGAGTCAAACGTTACAACTACAAATACGATCACTAATGTTCCAATTTTTAGAAAACATTAACGAAAGTGTTTTGATAAAACCCTTATGCATTATTACTACCTTCCTTATTATCCCATTTCTAAATCAAACCTACAATCCTTAGGTCATGTTCGAGTACCGTTGTTCGATTCCGTGTGATCTTTCTGCTAACCTTTTCACTACTTCAATTCACCAAATCAAGGTGAGTTCATAGCCCTACTTTTACTCGTTTTGAATAAATGTTTTACAACTTTAGGGTGAGAAACATCGCTTGTTTTCTTAAACCGGACACAAGTACTTTACGTGATACTTTCCCTTGTTTACATGTTGTCTAAGTAGCGTTAGACCACTATTTACTCGTACTATCATGAACCGTTAATTACCTTTAACCGACTGCTGGTTAAGTAAGCGCGAGTGAGTAAATAGATCTATTGGGACTAATAATCCCCATCCGGGTTTGGTAATTCTTACTGGTCGGCTACGACTCATGTACATGCCAACGGATGTATTTCATGTCGAAACTAGTTTTGGGTGATCTTTGGTCGGACACCTACCAGGGCAACTTTATATAGGAATGTACATGCTACTTTCCACTATTAGCTTCGCTGTCATAAGCTTAGCGCAACGTAAACACCTTTTTATGTGACGTTGTATCTGTTATAACTATCGCATACGTTTTGAAATCTTGTGGTCCACTATAAATACGTTTGAATTAAACCTCTAGATTCACCAGCATTATGTTGATGTTTAAAGCATGTTTTTCTCATGTGCTTAGCTTAGATTTTCAAGGTGTGCTACTAGAAGTCTATGTGCAATGTGACTTCACCCAGTTTCAAGACTATCATATTTCATACTCGTCGTCTTTTGTCAAAAACTTATTATTGCTTTCGCTACATTTTCATATTGCTTCTGCTATGTTTTAAATTTCTTTGAAATGGTTTGTAAGACTTAATTTCTTTAAATTTATGCAGCGAGTTATGACTTTTTCTAAAACCTACCCCTTTAGAGGTCGTTTTCTATGCTTTGTACATGTGATATGTATGACATCACGCCGTCAGACATGTATTCCGTCTAGGCCCCGTTTGGGGGTGTGACAGAACCAAGACCACCAAACCACCAAGGTCGGTAACTAAAGGCTTACCGAATCATGGTAGGGCGGTTAGTCCTAGACCACCGAACCATAAGTTGGTCGGTTAGCCGATACCTATCGTACCACATGGTCGGTCGGTTAACCAAAGGACATAAACCATGCTTAGCCGAGTCTACTAACCGGTTTAAGCCTACCGGATCCTTAACGGGCCCCGTAAAAATGCTAGCACCATTTGGGGCAGGCTAAGCCCAAAAAACCTTTAAGGTTCAATTGAAGCCCACCGATCCAAATGGGCCGGTTAAAGCCCAATACCATTTGGCCTGATGTACAAGCCCATCGAACCACTTAATTGGCCCGAGTTTGACTTTAGTTTGACCCGCGTCTCGTGTTGATCAAAACAATAAACTTTTCACGACATTTTATTATACAACACTAAAGATTAAAAATTTTAATATCAAAATAAAAAAGTTTTGTTAAATAATACAATGAGTTCAAAATTTAAAAGCGTTTAAAACTTAATAACTTTTTTCAAAAGTGTTAACGTTTTCAAAAAATCACGAAAATAAACGGAATTATTTAAAATGAGTTTAAAACGGATATATTTAATTGTGTAAACTTTATACAATTTTCACATTTATCGTAAACTTAATCTCATGAACCTCAAACTTAGAAGATTAGATCGTTGACTTTGTTTGACCACGTCTATGGATTTTTGACCATTCACTTTGACTTTGTCATTGACCGTTAACCAAATTTGACTTTCATAATCATGTCCTTACTAAGTTCTTTTGATATGAAATTGATTGTGTTTCTATGTGAATGAATACATGTTCTATCTGTTATCTGTAAAATGTCAAAAATATTTTAACAAGTATTTCTGTATCAAAAGACTACGAGCAATCTAAGTTGCATCCGATCTAGGGTATTCTCTTACATTGTTAGCATCGTTTGGGTTACATCTGTTTGAGAGTATTCGAAAATCGTCGTTAGCGGCTTAGTGACCATCCGTTTTAGATATAAGAGTATTTCGAAATAAACTATCTTTCTTATTTAAATGTGTTATACTTGGATATATCTCTCGTAAATTTCACCACGGTGCACTAGGGTATTATTTATAATACTCATGCTCAATCTTCGGATTTAGCCCACTAGTGAAGTGGATTACTATACTAGTACCTATACTACGTGTGGTATTCCCAAGGCACCTAATCTTGCTGGGGATGTTTTTTTTCAAAAATAATAGTAATCATGTGTTTAGATTTTATAAACTTTATTGCTATAGATTTTAACACATCATTATCTATTAATTTCAAAATAACACAATGCCTTTACAAAATGAATTTCCAAGACAAAAAGTCTTTTGAGTCTACTTTGAAATAACTTGACTAAGAGTTACTGATAAATCAGGATGGCTATTAGGGCTAGTTATCACCTAAAGGTTAATAATGCATCCCTTTAGTAAATCAGTGTATCTTTGGGGTTCAAGGTCACTTTACTAAAAGCAAAACTCATTCTCATGCAAATCAATTGTTTTCTGAAACGTTTTTCCATCCATTAAAATGATGCTATTTCTCTAAAGATTGGTTAAGTTGAACATTTTTAAGCATTAGAAAATTAAAACATTCTCATTTAGACTTCCATCTTTTATCTTATAGAAATAGTATCCCAGAACATAATTTTAAGTGAGGATAACTAAAAACAGAACGAGAGATAAAAATCGTATGTGAAAAGAAAACAACATACGTCTTGTGTCAGCAAAAGCAAGAATAAAGGCACATGAGAAAGAAGATGACATAAGTATGAACCAAAAGAAATGCTCGTTCATACAAAACAGACAGAGAGAACAAAAACAGAAATTAAAATAAATGTGCTTAAGTTTGTATTCATGTGAAACTAATCAAAGTTTGAATCTTATTCTCAGAATTCAACATGTCAAGAGCAAATCCTCAAGCAACAATTGTCTTTGAAGAACAGTTGGTTCCACATGCTAACACACTTGTAATCAAGAAGAACAACCTGTTAGCCTCAAAATATTGAGTCGAACATGAAGTTCGTTCATTATGTATTTAAGTCTTGGTCAATCAATTAGTTAACGTTGTAATAGACATGTATCGAGAATCGGGCTCGATAGTTAATCTAATATTGTATATGTTTTAGGTTTAATCCTATGCAAAACCCGAGCCCGGGTCCTAGTCAAATATCCCGCATGTCACTTTAAGTGTTGGGGTATATATATACCTTTTCCACCAAGGAAAAGGTACAAGTTAAATTCATAATAAACATTTCACTTTTCTATTTTCTCTCTCATCTCACTCTCTCTCTTCTTTCTCTCTCTAGGAAATCATCTCACTCTCTTTCTATATTTCT